>VZTT01028584.1:1289-49676 GCA_013400855.1 Buphagus erythrorhynchus | reverse complement strand
GCATCTGTCATCCAGGAGGACTGCAGCCACTATTTAATCGGACTGCTACCAACACCCTGACTGACAGGGTGTCAGGTTGTATTCTGACTCTTGTCAGTGGTTTTCATTTGTACTATTGCATACATTTTATTTTTTTTCTCTTTTTTTCCTATTAAATTGTATTTCTGACTTACAGTCTCTCACTGCTTTTGCATTCAAACCAATACACCCCTTCTTTTGTTTTTTAGAACATGTATGTCTCTCATTACTGAACAGGAAGGCAACATAAAAATCAAAACAACATGTGGCAAAACAATAAACTCACACCAAGCAAAAATAAATTAGATAATACACGTGATTAGTAGCACAAGAAAGATAGGATGGTGATTTAAAACAATGCATTATCAATTCCCTAAATACTGTGCCATCACCCAGAGTCTGTAGTAACTGGCAAGCCTCATTTTAGAGTGAGGGCTTGGAGAACCATTTCCAGGTAAGTTTTTCCAAGTTCAATCCAAAAATGGTTCCAGCTATTATAGGTCCAAATTCTGTAAGTCAAAATGACTTAAGTATAATTTTAAACACCTAGGTTTTAAACACCTAGGTTGTTGGCGTACCTGCCAACCAGGTAAGGCTGGGACTTGGCCAGGGTCCAGGCCTTAACTGGGAGAGTCTCCCTAATATATTCTAAAAACCTCTCAGTAATAGTAGTTAGGAAGTTTCTTAAAATCATACATTTCTTTCAGATAGCTATATAAGGATATATTAAAGTCTGTAAAGCAGCCGGCTTTGTAATTTATCTTCAGTTGAATAGTCAATGGTACCATAGACAAATAATAACAATATCTTATGGATAATGCCTGTTATAAAAGTCAGTGAATTCACATCATGGGATTAACAACATAATCAGGATTATTAGTATATCAGTAGTAACTGTTTTAAGTAATTGAGGTAATATTTTCTTAGCCATTTATGCATATATGCCATTAAAGCAAAAAGAAGCAAAAAAGNTAATTTAAACAAATGTATTTTAACAGAACTTAAAACTAATTTCACTGAAACTTAACGTTACTTAGATATAATAAAAATACACCTAAGAGAACTTAAAGTTAACATCACTGAATTGATCTTAATAGCACTTAAAAGAACTTAAAATAATAGAACTTAAATTGAACAACACTTAAATTTAACTTTGCCTAATCTTACTAATACTTAATCTAAACAGAAATAACAGTACATAACAGAATCTTAATTAATTTTGATTCTATCATTACAAAAAGTTACTGAAAATTTGTCATATAGCACTTAAACACGCAAGTAAAGAACTGTATTGAGATAGTAACAACATGAATTTACTGTAGGAATTAAATTGCTGCAGCTTTTTAAAGAATGCTTATATGATAGATTTGAGTTTGGCCTAATGAAAGTAATGGGATATAAATATTGAAGGCTAAAACAATGAGTTTTACACAAGTAACTTTGTTAGGTTAGTGGGTGTGTAAGACTCAGCCTTGCATGCAGTTACAAAGTCAAGGATTCAGTTTATTCTAAAGATTAAGCTACTGTTTACTATATTTGTGGTCCTTCAATATACTTAAATGTGGCAAGGAAGAATTACACTTGAATTACTAAATAGCTGTACCAGAAGTTTCACAATAAAAAACTTGTTAAAACTATGGAGTAAAAGGCAAGTGTGTGGCAATACAAACGGTCTGACCGAAGCAAGGTGTTCCTCAGGGCTTTTGTTCTGTATCAAGTGGTGACTTTGATAGCTATGGCTGCTTCCCCCAATGCCTGAAAGAGCCTGGGGCACTTCAACAAGGGACCATTGTGAGGGCCATTTAGCTAGCAGATAATAGTAAAGTCAGCCCTATGTGTCTAGGAGACCAACAAGTGTTATCTTTTGTCCTTTTAATGCCAGGGTACATTGGCACGTGGGGCATTATTCTAATATGAGGCTGTACCCAACATACTTGGGGTGTTCCCATATATCCAAACCCCTCTTTTCACGTTAAGCCCGTGAAGGGTACACTCATGGTTTGGGGAACTAAAATCAATTGAACTATTCGAGTTCCTTTGGGAATGGTGCAAGGTGGTCGAGGTGTCCAGGCCATGATCATAATCTCAGATCAGAGTCTATAGCCCCAGGGATAACAAACAGTCCCATCAAAGAGGTGGATGACTGACCTAAAAGCAATGCATGCATATGCTGCCCTGGTGGTCTGAAAACTCCTGTCAGAAACAAATGAACAGATTAATCAAGTAACGTTACTGTGTTGGAGGTTTCCAAGTCCAGGCCGGCGCTTCCTGGTGTGGTGGGTTGTAAATTGGTGGTGGTCCGGCGAAGGCTGCTTGTGGTGGCTGAGCTGTGGATTACTGTCATCCGCTCTGAGGCATCAGCTGAGGCTTTCTGAAACAGTCCTTTTTCAAATGCCCAGGTTTCCTGCACCCAGTTTTCATGGGGTTTAGGAGGATATAGGTCAGCCTCAGCATCTGGATCTATTGTTCCCGGGTTGAAGGGGACCCCTCCTCACTGCTAGAGTCCTATTCGACAATACAGGCTGCTAATGACTGCGAGAGAGCATGCCCTCCCCTTCTTTGTCTGGGCAGAGAGTTGGGTTAATAGCTGTGGTTGCTCTCCACTATCAGGTGCGCCAGTTTCATGTGGGGAGGGCCAGAGTGGGGCAGGGGGCCAGCGACATCTGCAGAGGATACAGCCTGAGACTGCTCTTGCTTTTTCAATATCTCGAAGGCCACCATCCAGGCTGGGAGCATACACATTGCCTGCTCATGTCCCGTAGTAGCCCAAATAAGAGAGTTTAACCCCCACATCATCCCAAACAGCAGCTGTAAAAATAGAGGCAGTGACATGGGGACGCTTAACAGCCACCCACCTTAGAATTAATTTCAAGTCCAGCTTTGGCAAGGATTTGCCATGTTTCGCAAGCAAAGCAAGCATTAGTTCAAAAACGCCTCTCTATTTTTGTCATATTTTGTCCCACATTCCCCTTGGCTCACCTCCTTCTCTGTGGAGGGGTTGTTCCAGGCCCGCTCCTGGTTCTTTCACCAGCACTTCCAGTTCCAAGGGGTTCGCCAATTGTGGCAGAGATAGGATGTTCTTTGCTCCTCAAACAGGGCTACCAATTATTGGCGATGGATAGGCGGGGAACATTCTGAGTTGTGATCAGAAGCCAAATTTATTGAGGATACAAAGGGTTTATATATATAGGGTATACTTGTAGGGCTCTTATATAGGATTCTGGTTTTGGTAACAATTTCTCATTGGTCATACATTCTTCATGACATCAGTTACTTGGTAATCATTACAAAGTTTCACAACTTCTTGCCCAGGGTGCGCTTATCTTGTGTCTGTCTCTCCTATGATTTGTGCTTGATAAGGCCTAAGATATCAGGCCCCTTTATTAGTTCCACTGTACTCTCTGCTACATTTACCATAGTCAGGTCTACCAGTCTGTGGCATATCCACCCCAGGGAAATGGTGGGGAGAAGCCTAATTGATTGAATAATTTAAAACTGTATTGAAGTGAACACTGGAAAATATGCTGTGAATAAATAACTACCTTCCACTGACAGTGAATATCGGTGTCATTTCAGGAGTGATGTATTGTTGTGGTTGGGGAGCCAAGGCTTCAGGATGCCAGATCAGTCACACCTGAGAGTAACCAGAAGGCATTAGGGCCCTGTTGTGTACAAGTAGGTTCATTGCACTGTGATCATGGGAGTCGCTCTGGAGCTGACACCAGCCCCTGCACTTAGGTACTTGGCCCATGGCTGACAGGCAGCAGCAGCCCTTAGTAGCCCCAGCACACACAAGTTCCCTCCACCTCACCCACCTGGGTACCACATACATAGGATCGCAGGACAAAGCTCAGAGCCTCAGGGCCAGAGTTTTTCGAGGATTGAGATGGCTTTTGTTTCTTTTAGATTGCAGGACTTTTGGAAGAGATTTGATTTGGTTTTAGGCTTATTAAGTTTATCTGGAGCTGAAGGGCTCGTACAACTGTTCACCATTCATCTGATAAGGACACCTTTCTCAAACCAGTAATTAAAACCCAATGCTAGCTGAAGTTTCCAGACTGAAGAAACTTACATTGAAAATATGCTGTTATGGCTATCCTGAACCTTGGGGGGCCCTATGCTGCTAGGGGGATCCGCAAAGAGATGAGCTCCCAGGGAAGACCAGGGAAGACACAAGACTGCAAACGTATTGTATGCCCGGATGGAAAGTTTGGGGTTAGGTGGAGATGTTCAGACTGGGAAGAAAGCAAGCAGTCTGGGAAAGCTGGCAGAGCTGCCCTTGCTGTCCTACACCAGCCTGATAGGGCACGCAATTGTTATCATTGAGGAAAGCAATTAGAGGGAAAAGCATACCCAGCAATCCTACTGTTCATTATAAGAAACCATATTAAAATTTATGATACCCCATCACATTATTGCTTTTACAGAAAACCTCTATAGCTTGTGCAAACTCAGTCCTGCCTGTTCCCCTGTGGAATAAAAATAGGGAATGAGAAAGACAGACACATTATATTCCAAAGTTTTCAAGACAGTCATTTCAGGGATCTGCTAGTTTCCAGTCTGCCAGTTAGTTCTCCACACCATCTCTGTGACCCATCACTGTCACCCTGAATAACGGCACCTTCAGCCTGCAGAAAGTGCCTTGGGGTTTTCACTGGTGAAAATGAATGAAGCACAAAAATATTTTTAATCAGTACTGGAACAAACTTCACATTGCATAGCTGCAGTGTAAGTTCCATCCCCCAGAGACCCTCTAGAATTTGATTAAAGTATATGGAAACTTGATTCATATTTTATGGACATTCATTAAATGCCCATAATTATGGACATTTTCATGATACATTTTTAAAGAGACAGGGTATATTTCCATCCTTTGGAAGAAATTAAGGTTGTTATTTTAGGATGAATAATATGTTTATAGCATGCAGCAGATATCGACGGCAGCTGAAGCAGCAGCATGGGAGCTGTGGCATTAGCTGCTGTTGGAGACTGTTTGGTGGGAGAAGAACGCTGAACTATTGTAGAAATCACAGTGATATAATTTTTAATTTTTAAAAGGAAGAATAAGCAGGAGAAGAAGAACTTTAAAGCTGCCATGGGATGTGCACCTCAGGCTTATGGGAGCAGAACTGAGTGTTCAGCTTCAGCAGGCAGGGAATGAAGCAGGGCTACGTCCTATGCCCACTGGGAAAAGCCCTGCCAAAGAAGCTGTGATATGCTCTGGAACAGAAAATAGCATTGAAGAAGCATGTGGTCCCACCTATCTGCCCAGAAAAGAACTTTTGGGCTGACACTTTATCAGACTGGGGGTAAATAAATTAATGAATGGGCAAATACATAAAATGGGCTAATTAATAACAAAGTGAAGTAATCCTTAGCAAAGCACACGCCCTTTAGGGGCATTCTATGTCCTGTGAGAACTGCCAGCATATGCTGCACTGGCCCCCAAGAAGTAGGGAGTGTACAAAAGCCTGTGGATCTTAACAATTCTGCAGGTTATGAAACTTGCAAGATGCTCCAGCAACAAAAGCAGGTTCTGCTCCACCTTGTACCTGGACCCCCAGGGAAGACAGGGAGGCTGTTGGAGATTCACATCCCTCATGACAGCAGAATGAACTCTGTTGTTTGCAGAGAGGTGACTCTGTGAAAGACATACTTTGCTAAAACCTCATTATCACAGAAAGAACACTCTCCATATGTTTTTAAGTAAATAATTTCAAAGTGTATGATTTGTGTAATGTATTTTTCTTGAATTAGTTTTTGCCACTGAGATGAGGATAAAGATTTTTCTTTTATATTACACAGCTGTTTTTACTTCTTCTTAGCATCTGATACTTTTATTATTTCTATACAAATTCCTTTACTGCAGGAGATTTATTACTTATAGTAATCTTGTGTGCTGTGAATTTCTTATAGCCTATTCATTTGGTCTTTCATGTTACTACTCTAGACAGGAGATAGAATGAAAAGGAGGAGATCTAAATCTGGTCAATATTATGGGGTGGCTCATCAGGAGTCATGCCTGCTGTCTTTTTTTACAGTATCCAAATTTTTATGTACATTTCTCAAATATTTAACTAACTATTTAACTCAAATAGAGCAGCAGAACCAAATTATTTAATGTATCAAAATCCCTCAGAGATGTTGAAAATGATGAGCCATGAGAGACAAATATTGTTTTTATATCATAGCCAGACAAGCACCAGCGCTAATGCAAATAATAAATAAGAATGAAACTGGCAGCAGTAGTTTCAGAAAATGCATTGATGCTGAACATGAAACAGCATGTGTCTAGCTGAGAAATTGGTTGAGTGCAGCAAAATTCTGTTAAGTGATAGAACCAATAGCAAATGTGATGTGATTTCCTGGGTCATTTGTCCAAAACAGAGAGAATAGGAGGAAGGGAATGATGTACGTTCAGATAATTTTTTTGTGGCAATTTCAGAATAAAATCTTTTGATGCTTTTGTTCTGAAACACATTGCTTTTAGAAGAGGTAATGGCTTTAAACTGAAAGAGGGTGGGTTTAGATTAGCCATGAGGACGAAATTCTTTACTGTTAGGGTGGTGAGGGACAGGTTGTCAGAGAAGTTGTAAGTGGACAGTTCATGGACAGGTTGGACAGGACTTTGAGCAATGTGGTCTAGTGGAAGGTGTCCCTCTCCATGGCAGGGGACTTGGAACTAGACAATCTTTACGGCCCCTTCCAACCCGAACCATTCTGTTATTCTATGATCTTTGCCATAGGATGAGGTGTTTCATGCAGCCCAAAGCATGAGCATATGGACTGTGATGTCCTGTCATTTCTTTGGCTGAGCTGCTCTTTACACATAACTATGTGGAGAATCAAAGGTTATTGACAGAAGTCATACAGGTTCAAGTTGTATATACTGATCCTTCTTTGTATAACATTAAATTACTGCTTCTCCATCTAGAGGGATATCCCCACAAGATTATGTTGCCTGCCTTATGAGTCTACTTGATATGTATCAAAATAGCATTTGTAAATGATGTGTGTGAGAAGCTAGGAGGGAAATGTAAAGTAAGCATTGCAGAGGTATAGCAGCAGGGCAACACCACTTAAAACACACTCAAGAGATTAGGGGGTGTAAGCAATTTCTAAATATCACCTGCACTGATCTCTACAAATAAGCAAGAGCAGTGAGACAGAGATAAAGAGAGGCAGACATGACATAGGAATATTTTTCCATTTCAGTCCAAGCCCTGACTGTGCAGGGGATGGATTTAACAGTGGGAAAGTGAAAGGCTGAGGATGGCAAACTAATGCTCTCTTGCTGAAAGATAGAACCCACAAAGCCTCTATACCACCTGCACGACCCATTTCACATGTAAAACTCAAATCATTTCATCTCTGAAAGCCTCTGGACTTATTGCTGTATATAGCCTTGTTGCAGGTCAAAGTATTAATCTGCCTCCAAACCTACAGTGATCTAGGGAACAATATCTGGCATCTTACAGAATCAAAGAATTGTTAAGGCTCTAAACAGACCTCTAAAAATACCAAGATCTTGAACCAGTCCCATCCCTACACATGGGGCACAGGGTCACTGAGCATCATAAGGTGTGCAGCTCCATTTCCACTTTGGAAATGTGGGACTAGTATCTAATCTTACTTAAATCCTCCATGTGGGTGTGTGTGGTGTAGAGGAGATGCAAAGCATGGAACTGACATTGCATCTTATAAGCCAGGAGCTGAAACAGGCTGAGTAAAATTACTTTTCCCTCATCTTTCTTTTTGGTTTTAAGTGAATGGATTACACAATTAAGCCAGTCCAGTTAAAGTAAATGGTATTGAGCAGTGTAAAATTCAAGCAATGTCAGAAGGAAAGATGCAAAAATTGTTTCTGGGCATTGACTGTTACTTTTGCCTGCTGAAAAGACTTGTTGACTAGACTGATCACTATATAGACATACTAGATGTGGTTTTGATTTTCAAAGCTTTTTCAAAATAACCCAACCAAACAGGCAAGTACTGGTATACCTTATAATGATTAAAATAAAAAAACAAACCAGCATTGCTCAGTTTTTTTATGAGAAATGGAGTTCAACTTGCAGTTTCTTTTTGTTTCTTTTACTTACACCACTAAAAATTGAGTACTTTGACATTAAAACAGCCACTGGAGGCCATTGGATCAATACACAGGTGGATCTACCTAATGAGTTACTGCACTCTTGCCACAAGGCTGACATCAAGCCATGTTAGACATAAATCAAGGGATGTAAGATGACTTTGTTAACTTACAGTGTATGTTTCATTATTGTACAACTCCCCTGTTGTGGGGAGCATTTTTAATCTTAGTTTCTATCAGCTGTTACAGCTTAAAGGCAGAAGAAGAAATACACGGAACATCCTGACACCTCCTTTGAGCTAGAAGAATAAATCAGGGTATGTTTATTTTTTAAGAATTAATTTTATTTCTTGTCCGCCCTCAGTATTGTCACAAGAACATTGTGATTTCTTCAAATTGTTGTTTTGTCCATCACATTTATCATAGTCCTTATAGGTCTGCTTCTATTCTACTGGTCATTAACCATTGACAATATTTAATAGCTGGTATCCAGAATTCATCCTGTACTCACCAATTGACTTCATCCTCTAAATCATATGGTGTAAATAACTCCACACTCCAAACTAGGGGACAGAGGATGCAAGTTGCTCCTCCAAACAAGATAACTTCCTGTAATAACCTTGACAAGCTGAAGAGTGAGGCAGCATGGGCTGGAGCACCATCTGCTGGCATCCTCGCTGCTGACTGCTTTTGTTTTTTGTTGCTCCCTCATATTCCTGGACGCTGCAATTCCTGCAATAAGCTGGACCACAGCTTATTGCACCTGAAGGACACGGTGGCCAGCGATCCTTGTCTGCACTTCCTTGCGGAGCATAGGACACGGTGGCAGCCCCCGGGGGGATGCAGGAAAGGGCAGGAGAGTGGGTTTTCTCCTCACCAAAGAGTGGCAGGAGCCCAGGGGGCTGTGACAGCCCCAGGAGCATGACCTGGACTCCATCCTCTACACTCCCGGTACCCTGCAGCTGAACATGAAGGAATCTCACCACCACTGCCGGAGAGGCAAACAGCTCTGCACAAACAGCTGCAAATTGCAGTGTGATCAGTTCTCAAACATATAATTTTTGGCTTTCTGGGTACTGTTGACCTTGCCTGAGGCCTTCCCTGAGCAGAGTGGAATAAATTTTTGTAAGGGTGATTGACTGCCAGGAGAATTAAATATGGTTTTGTTTTGTTTTGTTTTTGTTGTTGTTGGGGTCTTTTTTTGTTGTTTTTTTTTTCCCCCAGTACATCACCATAGCTGTTCTCCCTGAAAAACATCCTTTCAGTGTCTGGTTTTGTAACCATCAGAGGACATTCACATATTTTCCTTTTCCCCACATTAGCTGCTGCAAGCTCAGTTCATGCATGGATTTCTTGTCACAGGCATTCCGTAGAGGACAGAAGGGCCCAAGCAGCTGTAGAGAAGTCCTGAGAAGTCCTGGCTCATGTGGAGGCGTCCGCAACTTGGAGCATCCACAGGTGCCAAAAGAAACTTTTTAGATGGCCACATTTTTTATTTAATAGTCACTGGATAAAATACACATACACACGCACACACACATGAGAAACTGCAAAGGAGACATCAGCAAGAATGATCTCAAAAAAGTGACCTATGTGGTCACTCACCCTTAAGATACAAAAACCAAGAAAGGGGAGAGTAACTATCCTGTCATGCAGCATGGAGAAACAACACATTAACATACTGTTCTCTGAGTCTCTGGGAATAGGACAAAGTGTAGAGAACTCAGCTTGCCAGGAGATCATTCAGATTGGACTTTGAAGACCTTCCAATAGGACAGATACCAGAGCACTACAGCAAGCTGTGTGTGGGGTCTCTATGGCCAAGACCAAGTCAGGCTTTTCTCAAGAACGAGGGAAGAGTAACTGACCTTGTCTCAGTGCACAGGGGTGGATCTTGAAATCCTCTTCCAGCTGTGCCTTCCAGGTTTAGTGTCCTGAGAGCAAACTCATGCACTGCTGGTGCAGACCTCCCAGAAGGAAACACATTTGTCCTCTTAGAGGCACATCTGGATGTTTGGAGAATTGGGGAAATTATATATGAAATTAGGAAGCAGAAGAAAGTGGATGTTCAGAGTTACAGGTTTAAATTTAGACAGAAATTAGGATCAAATTCTACTGTAGCATCGTAAACATTTTTTCTCCCACTTTGGAGCTGAAGTTTGGTCCTCCCTACCACAGTTTCATGAGTGATATTTATGAAGCTTAGGCCAATGTCTAAGAATGCTCAGTGTCCTAACATTTTAGGGCCCAGCTGTATTATTATGCATTATTCCTCTACACATTCTCAACTTTATAAGCAAAATATGGCTCAAAAAACTCAAGTGCCATTTTTGACTCCGACAGGCAGACAGAAAATCTGCCACGGACAATAAGGACCCTTGTTTGCACAAAACTGAAAATTCCCATGGTGAACAACTAGATGTGGGAGCAGTGAGAAAACAAGGAAATTTTTAAGGAAAGATAGCAGACTGAATTAAAGACTTGAGTTTCAAATGTTTCCAAACCTCTGTTATTAGCATCAGTGCACTTAATAGAAGTCATGCTAATATGCAATGTTTTCAATTAAGCTATTATCTTTTCATATTTTTTTATTTAGTCATGGTGTTAACAGTAAAAATATCTTTTTAGCACAGGGCCTTCAGGGATATTAAAGAAAGTTTCTTTATTATTTCAAGCGGATCCTGAGAATAGCAGATATGTTTTATGTAGATTTGGTAGATCAATGAAAGCATTTCCTCACAAGACACACAAATCCAGCGTTTTGTATTTTGTTCTCATGCAAAGGCATAACAGGAAAAAAGTTATGAAAGACACAGAGCAGCAAGCTAGGAAAAATCCTACAGTAAAGCACCACAAAGAGCCAAATACTCAAGCCTCTTTAAATCAAGTCTTCCTAACTTGCTTTCTAGATTCTGGTATGTAACTGACACCATCTCACACTTTCACCTGTTTGGGTGTAAGTCTGGAAGAGAAATGCATACTTCATCTTTGGATTTCACCCTGCATGCAGAACCACATGTGTGCCTCAAATATGTCCCTGGTTGAGGATTTAATCTGCATTTTAAAGCACATGTGGTGGTGATTGAAAAAAAACTGGGGAAGAAACATTGCTGTAACCACAAGGTATTTAAAATGTTGACTCTTTGAAACTGTCATGATTGCTGTAGAGCTGGATTAACCCAGAGGGTGAGGTAGATTAATATGCTGCATGTGGCTGATGTTCTCATACACCTGGTAACTTATACACATATATACACAGTACACAGTGCTAGTGATATATTTAAGAAAAATAAATGGTAGGAATTTTCTCCAAAGTACAGAAGCTTCTCCAAATTTCTCTATTATATGCAGATGTCATCCCCATTTGAAAGACAGGTGTCTGCTAGGGACAGCAAGGCCCTCCCTTGAAATGGAGAAAGTCAATCCTCTCCCTCTGAATAAGAATAATTTTGAAATTAAGGGGCTCTCAGGCAAAGATATGGGGATAGGAATAGCAGTTCTTTACTAGTATATATAACAAGGCAAACAAAACAACAACTATGGAGTTAATAACAAACAGAACAGTAACCCAGTTCCAGTCGTCTCAGCTGCAGGCACTTTCCCCTTTGGTGCAGTTACTGTCACAGCTGGCAGTAGGCGCTGGCAGGCTCCTGATGGACAGGGCAGGTATGATGATCCCCACATGGCTGCAGGGGTGATGGCAGCTGTGTCCCAGATGGGAAGGGATGGAGGAGAGGCAGGACACTTGGAAACAGCAAGCTGAAAGCAGGAGGACATCCTAGCAGACTTGAGGTGCGGGGTCCAACAGCAGGAGAAGAAAACAGCTCCTGGCATTGGGATGGCGGTGGTAACAGCGACCTTCCTCCTCCGAAGCCAAGAGCGAGTGAGAGCGAGCAACTGCCCCCCACCCTCCTTTTACCTGCTTCTAACCTCGAGATGTGCCCCTCCAAGAGAAAACCCCAAAAAACCAGGGCGGTTCCCCCCGCCACCCCACATCTCAAGGACCTAGCCATCAGTGCTTCTTAGCATGTCAATGGAAAAAATTACACAGGCAAAGAGGAAAGGAAAAAACCCCCAACCCTCAATAGATGTATACAAGCAAAAATATGTTTGAACTCAGTGATTTCAACATGGCAGCATGAGAAACTTCTTTGTTGTGATGGTGTACAATTCAGCGACATGTTTTTCTGAATAAGGAAAATTTCTGGTGATTAATAATTTCTTGAAAGCATACCAGGCTGCTAGCTACACATTTCTGTGAAATACAAATACGGTGAAAGAAGACAAACTTGTGTAAAACAATCACCCTGTATCATCTGTATCCTGCCAATATATAGGCTACACAGCTGATCCCCGAGTATGAAAAAGCATGGAATGTAAAATTTGTTACATAAGCCTATGCCTTGAGATAGTTATAGTTTCCTATTCCTCTGGACTGCATCAACACTAATGAAAACAAACCGAAGTCTAAGGAGGCCACAAATGCCACATTCTGTCTGCTGTGCTGAAGAAACTTTTAATTACAAAATGAGTGAAGCTAGTTGAACTCCATGAAACTGTTGATTGTGTTGACCTAACACAATTACAGTTCTTGCAGAAACATACCTTTCTGCTAGCCCTTTGTCCTTTCTCTTAAGCATATTGCTCTAAAAACAGAACGATAGAATTTTTAAACTCCACAAATGGTAATTTACATCACTGGATTTGTGATGTTAATGGCCAAGATCAATAAACTATGTAAGTGTGTCAGTATGTTTTGCTGGCTGCCCAAAGGTATGAAATAAAGCCAGTTTTGGCTGCAGCCTTGTGAACTGGACAAACTGAATGTGTTGGAATAAATCCATATACGCTCACTGGAAAAGTGTGGAGTTTATCTCTGAAAACACACTTTCAAATTTGCTAGCTGTTGAATGAGATCAGTACATAAAGTTGATCACATTCATTTTCAGTGATATTATACCATTCCCTAAAATGGGTTGAACTCTACACGTCTCAAATTCCAAATCATATTACTTGGTCCTGTACATTTGCTGCATGATTTTGTAATAGCAGTGTCCATCAGTAAACTCTGCTTCAAGTATGCTAAAATTGTGAGTCTTAAATCCATAATTCATGAAAATAGAACACTGCAGGAGCCTGAAATAAATACGTGTGATTAAAAATATTCCATAACAGGAGCTGCATGGATTTTAAAGAAGCTACAATGAGCACACTTCTGGACAATTATTTTGTACTAAGCTATTAGATGCTAAGGAAAGTAACTCATTAAAAACTTCATGAGTTCTCATATGAAGGTCTGTTAGATTGTATTTCTATGCTGCACAGTTGAATAAAGAGGGAAATTGTGTAGTGTACTGGAACACATGTTAGCAAAGCAAGGCATTGGCTGTACAAGGCATGGGGAAAGCAAAGCCACTATTAATTTTGAGTCAGCTAAATACCTTTTCATATATCTCAAACCAGATAGCAGAACAGATCCTGAGAAAGCCAGGCACCAGATAAAAAGTGATGACTAGAATATAATCCAACAACAATAGCCAAGTTTCTTCAGGGATAACAGACCTGGCTCCCATAGGTTACACCTACAGAAGTAAATTAAGCAGTGTCAGGGAATATACTGTTGTAACAGTCCCTGCCTGTTGTCTCAAACAGTTCCTGGGCATAGGAGAGAGATTTTTATCTCTACATTGTCTTGGTGTGCTCACATTTACCAGTGTGCATCTTTGTGGTGGTTTCAGTTTGAAACCACTGCCTGGTTTCAACATCAATTTCATGTAGGAGTTTGAGATTTCCTGACCAGCGCACCAATTTACATTGTGGGTTTAGTGCTGGCCAAATCACCAGGGCACCCGTTAGAATTATTTACTCCTTTCCTGCCATGAGATAGGATTAGGAGGAAGGCAAAGCAGGCTCAAACTTTAAAGGGTTAAAGAAGAACTTTATTAACAGAACTAAAATAATAAGAAGAATCAGAATAAAACCTTCCGAACACTTCTCCCTCCTCCCCCCCTTCTCTTTCCCACTGACAATGTACAGAAACAATTCGGTCAGTTTATCACCTCTAGAATAGTCTTTCTTCTGTTCACTTAGGGAGAGGAGTCTCTCTTGTCATGCTATGGAGACTTCTCAGCAAGAAAACAGTTTTCTTGTGCTTTTAGTTTCCATGAATAGCAGCTGCTCAGGAATCTGCAATTGTGAAGTCCCTCCCATCTCTTGCAGCCTTCCCAGAGCTGCATTCATGGGCTATGTCAACTTACGGGGTACTATTTTAAGGATGAGCTGTTCAAAAGTAAAGGTTCTCTTTATGTATGTCTGAGATCATCTTTATCTCTGGGAACAGAGATTTTCTTCTTTCTTTGGAGACAAAGAGGCTTCATCACTCATCTCTCTTTCTGTTCAAACTTCTCATAGGATCACAGCTACTTCAACATCTGCTTGTTTAGCATGGATGCCTTTGCTCATGCAATATCAACGCTCCATCCCCCCACGCTTTTTCTATGATTTGTAGGGATATTCAGTATATCATAGTCCATCACCATGGCTTACAAGAGAATTTCAGCCTAAGGCACCTCCTCATTCTCCTCCCATCTGGGACCTGACTCTTTCTTTACTGACCTTAGTGTCTTCATGCTGTTTCTCTACAAGTCTTCACTCTGTCCTTTTCTCTCGCTCAATAGAAGATTGAAGGTCTGCAAGTCTCATGGGTGCACTGTAAGAGTTAATATCTCGCCCAAGGCCTGCAGATGGTCATGTGATCCCTGTGGCTGGAGCTGTTTACGGTAGAGAATTCTTCAGCTGCCATGCTGGAAGGGAAGCTAAGATCTTAGCAGCCAGGCTAGAGCACAGTGGCAGTATGCCGTGGGTGGTGGCTTCTCCTCCCCCTAGTTTCTGTTGAAACTCAGCAGTGGCAGCATTCCAGCCAAGCTGGGGGCTGGTCTGGCTGTGCTGGGGGGAGAGGGATCCAGCTCAGCCAGCACTGCATCAGAGCAGGGCTCAGCCCTGTCGAGATGAGGCCTGGCAGGCTCCCCGAAAAAGAGCCCAGCCCTATCAGCAGAGCCCGCCCCGCCCAGCCCAGCCACGCAGGGAGCTGGGCCGGCCTGTTACCTGTACTCAGGCTGGAAATAAAAGAAAAATTCCCAGAGTCTATTAATTTTAAAATGTGAATCTCACAGAAGCGTGTTTAACTGTCTAATTGGCTTATCAGCATGCGTATTCTCACAGCCAGCCTGCAATTAGTTTTGTCAGGCATGGAGGAAGCTGTTAGCAGCTTCTCTTAGAACATCACTTCCATGGCTGGGCTCGTTCCCTCTTCACCAAACTTCAATTAATGCAAAACCAGCACAATCTTCCAAAGGTGTGCTTCTTGCTCTAACTGCTCCTATAAGGACTCTCTCTGCCATTGCAGCAAATAGGTTGATGAAAAAAAGATGAAAAAGAGCCTGAGATCAGAAGAAGAGGATCTTTTTAGGAGTTCCTCCCGTATTTGCTGCAGTTTCATCTCACAGATATTTTTGGAGAAGTGAAATTTTCTGAAACAGAGGGCAGAGAGCTGGCTTTTGTCAATGCACCCAACACTCCTACCCTCTGGCCCTACTGTGCTTGTCAGCTTCCTTCAACAGGTTTTGCAGGTGCTGAGAAGTCACAGCTGCATGTTTCACTGTGAAAGGAGCATTATGCACTGAGGCTGTGTTCACTTTCCCCAAAGCACCTGATGGCCTTGTACAAGGTGCTGAGAGTAAGCAGAAAAGCAGGAGTGATGAGTGGATGCCTATTTCCATTGCACTGTGTTTCTGGGATGAGTTGACAAGCTGTGTGACACCCTAGGACTGCAGTCCCCTCAGAAATCCCAGGCAGGGGTAGTGCTGGTGTCACCCTCACCAAGGAGTTGGAGGATACCAAAGGGATGCACAGCTGCTGCCATCAGTGCAAGGCCAAGGACTGCAGGGACACGATGGAACCACCTCTGACTGCAACATCTGATTTCCCACTTGCTTGCACACACACTGAACCACAAGAGACTCCAAGACAGCACCATAAACTGTCAAGAATCCAACCAAATAGGACTGAGATCTCTACAAGCCTTAGTATTTTGAGTAGCTCACAAAAATTTCTTTCCACTCCAGGCTTGTACCATCAGAGCTTGCTTGTCAAAATCGGAATCTTTTGTTTTGCTTCACCATATATGTAGGCTTTGAGTGACTTTTTTTCCCCTATAAACAATCAGCACAAATTGAAGGCATCTCAGGCACTTGCTGAAGTACAAACACCCATTTAAACTACATGTGGAGAGCCTAGCTACCTCCACACTCTAGCTATTCAGCTACACATTTCCAAGTGCAGAAACATCATGCAGAGCTGAAATGCTGAAAACCAACTAAACCCACTTTGTCTTGGGAACATAGATAATTGTTTTCAAGGTCTGTCTTTTTGTGTCATCTGAAATTCATAACTGTCTTCATATTTAATATATCATTTGAATGTGCAGTTTATTTCTACTAAATACCAGTTTGCCACAGCTGAAGGCCCTTGAAAAAAAAACAAACTCTGTTAGGTCATGGCTTGCATGAATTCTGTATTTCCAATGGTACTACATAGAAAAGAAATATGTATGGCAAAGTACACACTGCAGCTGGCAGCTAAATGAGGCTTGCTGTAGTATTTTAGTGGTGAATCTTGGGGCCAGCCCATCATCATGTAAATCCACACTCCTTTGTTGATGTGGTTTTGTAGGAACCTGGTACCATTAATGTCTCCCCAAGTCTGACAAAACAGTTCATCAGTGGGGAACACACCAGTCCTGCTTTGCAAGTGAAAGACTCATCAGGAAGTCTTTCAATATCAGCAGGCTATTTAAAAATTGAATTTGTGGCAGTCTGCAAAAGACTTCTGCAATTTCAATTAGGCTTTCTTTGGAATGGGCTATCTGAGAAAAGTATGGCTTTGGAAAATAAAGGCTTTATCTACTTATTAGCAAGTCAATAAAAGCCATGAAGACTCCAAAATTCTGCTTTGGCTCTGTGTGCCTTAAGAGACCAAACAACCTAGCTTCGTTTGAAACTGGTTTCAAATTACTTGCAGATGGCTGGATCCAGATGAAAGACTACATAAAGGTGTTCCTTATACTATTCTCTACTCCCTAGACTATTGGGCTATGTGCTGACACTTGGATGCTTGTTTTACAATATCATTTGACATGTGGGATTTATGTGTCAAAATTTCAGTTAAAGCCAAGAAAATGTCAACTAGCAACTACAGAGAAGCAGCAAAAGACTGTGCTTTTCAAGACAGAAGTCAGTGAATTGGACACTGCCAAGTCTTAACTCTGTACCAAGCATACACGGATAAAAATTTGACCCAACTGTCAGCAAACTAAGATTCCTTTGGTGTGTTCTGCTGAGATTCCATGACTGCCTTTATCATTAAGAAAATAATGTAATAAAATGAGACCTTTTCCCTGAATGCATTAATAAAGATAACTTGTTGGTAAAGCTCCAAAACCACTGGAGCCACATTTAATTTACTGCCTTTATGGATTTAGGATTCGGTTTGCTGCTATGTTCAGTCCACTGCAACAATATAATGGGAAATTGTAATGGCATGTTTAAATGAAAGGGTTTATAACTTATCACTGAAGTTTTAAAATGTCTTGTGCAGACATCCACAATTAAATGCTACCAAAAACAGGCTTTTCACATGGTTTCACCACAGCTCACCAAAGGGGAAAGTGCAGAAGAACCAAATAATCATCAATATGACTTTTTATGCCAGTCACCTTAAACCAGTTTGGCATAAAGAACAACTAAAATAGCTTTTGAGAGCTTTGCAACCCCATTTTGTTACTTCTTATGTCAAGAGTGACTGTGTATTACTTCATAAAATATCAGATACCATACTGCTTTATTCCCAATCAATAAAAATAATGAGTTATGTAAATATGCTGCCGATATCCTATGAGTAGCTGCTCAGAAAGGCACTGGTATTTTGTCCAAGCCTAGTTTAGACAGTGAAGACTTTGCCATCACCAACACATGAAGCACTGAGGAAACCAGAGCACCTGTGAGGTGGAGTACCATAGACAAAACATCATGACAGAGATAAAGGTGGCATAAAAGACGTGTATCACAACAATGTCCACATAAGAAGAACATTGCTCATTAAGGGCCTGATTCTGCAGCCTCCTACACTGAGCAGAAACTGCTCCAACAGCTGCATTCTCTTGGGTTTGCTGCTGCCTTGTGATACAGGAAAAATGGGAAATCAAGTATTGTCTAGTTTGAAATTACTCCTTCCTCTAGAGAATATTTTTCAGAGTGAGGTTTTAAGGTGAAAGGCCAGCCTGAATGATTAGACATAAACTGGCATGGCTTCAGCTCACTGGCAAAAGATGAGCTCGATGTTTGGGCCTCTCCAAAAGCCAAGTGCATTCCTCTCCTCCTCCTGGGATAGCAGGATCCTCCTCTCTCTCCTGCTTGGGCTTTAGGAGATGGCAGCAGGAGCTCAATCTTCACATGGCTAGGCAGTCTCTCATGACACCATGACATGACCCAGCCCATGACTGAGAACATATAAAAGCTTCTGACAGAGGGTGATCACCAAATGCACACAATTAATTTGGATTAATTTTAAGATTGCAAATATAGTAAAGAATACCTGAAAAATTCTTTCAAATTTTCCTAGGAAACGCACCCAGCTCTTTACTTTGGGGCAAGGCGGAAAGGAATTTGACATTTTAAATTTACCATCAGGACTGATTAAATGCTTTGTAGGTTGCGCTGAATAAGGCATTCTTCCACTCAGGTGACAAAAAAGGCCTTATTTAGAAAATGCAGCTTGTCCAGAGACTTGCTCTTACTGCAGAATTAAACAAAACCATTTCTTATTTGTGTTTAAGAGTTTCCATTTCTGCAGCTTTTGCCAGAAGACTGAAGAGGTCTGTGATGTGTAATTTACTTCTCAGTGATTTTAAAGATGAATATTTGGATTCTCATTGATATTTGGTTTTTATTAGCTCATTTTGTTACCAGGGAGGTTTCCACAAGCAGCTTTATATAAACTCAATCTATTTTCTTTCTCTGTCCTCAGGATACAGTATGTCTTGCTTCAGGAAGAATTTGGAAACGAACTCTCTGGGGTTTTTTGGTTTCCTTTGCTTTTCTTCCTCTCATGCTTATACTTTCTATTAATTCCTTGCTGAAGGTAAATTCTTTATTGCTGAGATTTCTGTCAGTAGTTTTGGGATTCCTCCTCCTCTTCCTCCTCCTCCTTGCAGACCTGGAGAGCCAGGCTCCCCAGAGCAATGGGGGGCACTGCCTGCATCCTCACTTTTCGCATCCCAAAACCTACCTGAAGTCTACAGGCTTGTCTCTAATAGGGTCTGCCATGGCCAGTGAGAAATAGCTGAGACCCTGAATAGCCAGATCACACCAGGGTCCTTTTGACCAGCTTAGCTTTATCACCGTATAGGTGCTGTAAAATCCACCATGGCCAAAGCACTTTTAGAAACCTTTAAGAAGTGAAAGTCTGCAAAAAAATCCTGAGAGCCATAAAATCATGCTCAGATCAAGTTTAGAAGTTGAAATCCAAAATATGAATCCTGACAGCCCATGCTCAGCAGGCAGCTTACCCTTCTGGGAGCACCAGGACCAGGATGGCCCCTTGATAAGGTCTGAGCATGGTCCTCCTGCCCACATCGGGTGCTGCCTAAACCTTGGCAGCTCATCAAGCTTAAGTCAAGTCAAGGCCCACAGACAAGACCCACTTAGATGGTCACTCCACTGCATGCCCAAGGACACACCTCATAGGAATTTTCAGAACAGGAATTTTCACAAAATACAGCAACAATGATATTGAAAGGTGAACGAGGGAGGTCACACACCTTTACACAACAGCTGAACAGCTGGAACGCTCTGCCAAGGAGCAAGCAAATCCACTTCATTTCCTCCTCCCGGAGGAAGGCTTACAGCTCACCAGGTTCTCTGATTGTGTTTCACCTGGGCACCTAATCAAACAAACTGTTCATGAAGTAAGAGCTGAATGAGCAATATTTCAAACCCTGTAGCTCTATGTACAATAGAAGTTGTTTTAAAATTACTTGCCAAATTAGCTCAAGTGAGCCAGAAGCACGAACTCCTAGCCAAAGCCCCCAGTGCAAGTCTGCAAGTAGAAATAAAACTTTTAGGGCTCTTGAAAGAAGAGGAGATGAGGGAAATGGCATTCACATTTATTGCAGAAATGTAATTCATAACCCCAGTAGTGGGAATGTTAATGCCTTATGATTAATGACAATGATTTCATTGATAATGACTTTTGGTGAAAGCAAAAGATCTCTGGAACCAAGGACACTACGAAGAGCAAATGAAACACCCTGTAATCATGGCAATGATTCAGAAAAACTTATAGGTATGTGCCCTACCTTAAGTTCTGTCTTGGTTTGAAAGACAGGTATTTGCTAAAAGAGACAGGCGCCTCGTTTTGAAAAGGAGAGTATAAACCCCCTTCCCTTCACTTTACTATGATTTTGAAATTAAAGGCTCTCAGTCGAAGATATGGGGGTAGGAATAACAGTTCTTTACTGATATGTATATATATTATATATATATATACATATATATATGTAACAAGGGAAACAAAACACAATAACTGCGAGATCAACAACAGAGCAGAAAATCCACTGAACAGTTCTGGTTNCGTCTGAGCAGGGAGGTTGTGGGATCCAACAGCCAAGGAAGGCAGCTCCCGGCGTCAGCGTGGCAGAGCGGAGTTTCTAGCGACCGTCCTGCTCTGACCCAGACGAGCGAGAGAGAGACAGAGAACAGGCCCCTACCCCACCTCTTCTTTTCCGGTGTTGCCCCTCTCCTCCCCCTGCAAGAGAAACTGTTACCTTAGCTATCTGAGCTTCTGGATGTAGCCCCAAATACTTAGCATATCAATGGGAAAAATTCCACAGAAAGAAAAGGGAAAAATTCAACCCCCAACAAGTACCTGCTTAAGTGCTTTGCTGCCTAGGGCTGTGCTTGAGTCAATGTGTTTTTTTCCTCTACTAATGTTTGTCTGACCTTTTTCTTAGTGAATGCATTCTGTTTCTACTTAATTAATTTTAAAGAAAAATAGCTTTCCAGAAATGGCTAAAAAAACCATGTTTCTTATCTGCCATTAATAATGCATACAAGAACTGTCTTTACAAATTAGCACTGACTTCAGTATGTCTACCATCCCAAACAAAAAGCATGTGTATTCCAACAAAATACCACTGAACCCTCTCTTGACATCAGATATTTTCACCAAAAAAATTAATTTACCTCTAATTAATTTCTCCTCTTCTTTTTCTTCACATTTGCCTGTAGTATAGAAAGGCTCTGACAGGCAGAACAAGATAACACCTATTTTATTCCATGGGTATTCCACCATGGCATATGAACCACTACCTGCTTGTTGCTCCATTCATAGATAGTGAGGTTAATTAACTGTCACAGACACACACAAAAATAACAGTGTAGGAAGAAAAGACATCCATCGAAGTCTGAGTTACAATCTTAAGTCCACATGTTGTGCAGTTTCTTATCATTGATAAATCCTTGAATTCTTATAAACAGGTAACTCAGCACTGAGCATATCCGTCTGAGAACCAGATGGTCTCTAGGCCTGAGGTTCTAAACCTACACCATCTTTCAGTCAGTCTTGTACAAGAAATACAATGATTTTTAATTTAATGGGAAAATGACTAAGTGTATTTTCCACAAAGTTTCAAATCTGAGAAATATGTGTCATTGCTCATTTGGAGATAAAGACTTTTAAACACCTGCAACTAAAGTCTTCCAAAGAAAGTGCCACGCAGAAATCTAAGCAGAGTGATTTCAGTGTCATCTCTGGGACATCAGTAGTAAAGCAAACTGTGACAATTCAGGTAACTAAAAAATTTGTATTAATCTGCTATGATTCCTGTAAATTTCTCCTATGAATAAGAATGCTTTCAGATTAAGAACTGGTAATTTATCTCTACTTGCTGCTCCACTGTGGTTACTTCAGCTATACTCCCACCCTCAGAATCACAACAGGGGGTGACTGCTGGCAATTGACAGCCTCCACCCCACCCCACCCCCCCCAAAAAATAATTTATTTACCTCAGGGAGTGGGCAGGGAAGAGAGGAAGGAATATAATTGTTAAAACATAGGCTGTATTCAGAAATCAGGGGGTTTTTTTCCCAAGTAATATACATTGGAATCTCAAGTTAATGGAGTGTGTAATTCCTTGTGAAATGGACACAGAGCTGACACAGAAACAAATACTCTGAAACCCAAACCACCGCATGCACAGAAACATGTATATGTCTGTTTTGTATTCGGACACCCACAGAAACTGAGATTCTTTTTATCCAGTTAACTGTATGTTTTCCACTAACATCTTACTTTCTATGCATTCAAACCCTTATTTTTAAATTAAGAACATTTTATTAATTTTTATTTTTTATTTTTTTTAATGACAAAGCCACAGCAGACTTGTAGTAGGCTTCTGGAGTGCAATTACCCAATTCCACAGCACCAATCCCTTTTATTTCTGGATAGCAGTCACAGACTCCAGATGACAATGTACTGAGGCTAATTTTTTCCATCATCAACCCCTAGCTATTTGGCAGGCAACACTAGAATTTTTGCTGGCTGTCTCAGAGCATTTAAATGGCAACAATCTTCATATATTGCCTGGGAAACTGATTTACCTGGGTGGTATTTTAACCAATGCTTTATCTTACCCATACATTTTATGTAGTTTCCTACCAATAAACATGCCTGTGAATTATCTTCACATTAAATTTGCACAAAGATGTTTTTATTTGTAGTCAGAGTCCTGTGCTTAAATGTTCTTTCATGATTCATGGGTTCCTGTGGTCACAAATCCAGGGTACCAGGATTCTTGAACTCCTGTGTTGAGGGACAGTGGAAGCTGTGTAATTAATCCCCTCAATTCACCAGTCAACCTGAGAGAGACAAAAGCGAAATGGTCTCAGCCCCTGATCCTAATTACAAATTGCATTTGTTTGCAGAATATTTCCCTTCTCAGTGTTACTTCCACTGGACTAAAACATTCTACATGATTCAAAACTTTTAGAACACACTCACTTCCAAGTGAAAAGCTATTAAAAATCTATTTATTTTTTAATTTGCTTAACAAATGTTGAAAGAAGATGTGCTATTTTATTTTTTTTTTCAATTTTTTTTCCTGACTAGAAGCATTCATGGAGTTTTTTATGAATTCAGAAGAAAAATTATATGCCTGTTACCTTAATTTCTTTTCCATAACATGTCATGAACTTCAAATTATACCATACAGATTATACACAAATAAATATTGGTGCTAAGTTCACATATATTTCTAAAAATATATAAATATATATATCTATAAACATAATGCTTGCTGTCAGATGCCCAGCTTGAAAATACAGTTTACTTAAAAATATATAATGCCTAAGCAGAGTGACACAAAACTGGACCTCAGTAAAGTTGAGTAGAGGGCACATTTCCAGTTGGGAGAAGGGCAAAACTGAAAGAAGAATTGAGGCACTTGGCGCCCATGTGGTACTGGGTCAATGGGACAGACCTGCACCTGAGGATGCTCAGGCTAAGCACCAAAATAAAGGTTTTTATGACATAGCTAAATGTCATCCAAACTTGTCTGTGGAGGAGTGGGATACTCAAGATCAGACCCAGCAAGTGCCTACTGGAAAAGGTTTAGCTGGTATTTCAGTATGAAAGGGAAGAGCATCTGGGTGGTCCATGAGCCCACACCTCCACCACAGCTCTGTGAGCCCAGGCTTGCTCTCCTGACTGTCCTCACCTCTTTCTTTCACCAGAATTTGAGTCCCTTACAAATGAGAGATGACAGGCCATTGCTTACATTCCCTGCAGTCAAACCATCCGGCACTTTCCAGGGAATGACAAACAGTAGTCTCTCCTCAAAGGAAACCAACAATCTGCTGCTGTTCAGCTGAATGCTGGATATCTTTCCATGAGCTGAGTCACAATGATTAAGCCTTCTGCCAGCTTGTCTATTAACTTTTGCATTTTAATTAGGGATCTGGGAGGAGGGCTGTTTTCTTTGGAAGAGGAAAGATGTAATTTTCATTTTTTCCCTCTGGTGTTCTTTCTTCTTGGGAAAGTTCCCTCGTGGAGCTTAAGTGTTGATAATTTGCTTTCTGCATCTGGAAAAGCATCATGTGTGGAGCACATACTCCAGTGGACAAAGTGTCCCTTGGCTGCAGGACACACGCCTCAGAGCAGGCAGGCATCCGTGGAGTGGTGGGCAGCTCTCCCCACTGCCCGTGATGGGAAGTGCTTACCTTTTTCACTGCCTGTGCACTGCTCCAATCAAAAAGAAGTCTCCTGCCTGTCCCTATAGAAACAGGTACCTTTGTGCATCTATGCTGTGTGGTTGCAGAAAATATCATGTTAAAGCACCAGTGACCTGATGTTCATGTTCCACAACCTTCCATCACTGCAGGGTCAGCTTCACAGTTTGTGATGAGCTCTCTCCACATGAGAAACAGGTTCTTCATCATAGCACTACTCCTGTACATCTTTTTCTGCAATCCCATCTGGTTTCAGTGCTGTCAGAGCCTTCACAAGAGCTGTGCTTGCTCCCCTGGAGCTCATGACAAGCCACATGAATGACCACAAGAACATTTTGTCTCATTCCTCTGCCTGGAGCCTTTCTCCTCCCCACCCCAAACCACAGACTTACCCAGAGCTGGGGAATGGAGATGAAGAATTAAACCACATTTTGCTCCATGTCTGAAAAAAACATAACAAGCAGTCACATTTTGTAGAAAGTAGTAAACAAACAGTTTTTTGTAGGACTGAATGCATCAGAATGACAAGAAATACCTCTTGAGCTTTCTCTGAAGTTATATTTCATATCCACTACTGACATGGTGATGTACAATGTCTGTCTTTTCACCAACATACCATACTAGGAAATAAGATAATTACTGGAACTAACTGTAATTTCTATTTTAAATTTATGGGGGTCAGGTCCTCTTTAGGATGACTTGAAAAGTCTTCCTCTTGCCTTCATCAGTGATTCAGTTTTAGTGTGCTGGACTGTGCCCAAGTGCTGGCAAACCACCTGCAGGTTGATGTGTCCTTGTTGCAGTTGGAGCCCCATGGAAGACCTGGCGGTGCCAGGGCTCCCAGTGGAAACCCAGGACAGCTGCTCCATCCATTTATTAGTTTCACAAGGAGCCTGCCACTAGCTTTAGGCACCTTCATGCTCCTGCAAAGCTGACTCCACTGCCAAATATGACTTCTCTTCATGGTGTGAAAACGGTATAATTTTTTTCCTTAATAACAGAATTTAAGAAGCCTCATCCCCATGCCAAATGTGATACTGCAAAATTCTGAGGAACTGTACATAACTTGCAGCCTGACCTCCAAAGCTACTTAGTAATCTCAATTTCCATGTATCTCAGCTGGGTCACCTCATTCTCCAGTGTCCTTGGCCAGGTTATATTGTCTTATAAAAGATGAATTTACAGATGGAGACCCAAAGGTTAAATTGCATAGGATATAAGATCAAGATAAACCTAATAGAGGCCTAAAGAAGTAATGGTTAGATGTCAGCTGTTACCTCGTGCTGGAATTCTTGGGTTATGCAGAAATGTTAAGTTCCACACACATGTTCTGTTGACACTGCTGTTTGTCCCATGAAGTGTTTCATCCTGGACAGTGACAAAACGGATCCTGGTACATAAATCCCACTGGTATTTTATCACTGACTGCTGCCACATGGAAGATAAAACTTGTTACTCCCCCTGCCTTGCTGTTAGCCCTTTCTCCCTGATAGCATAGGGTTAAAATGTTTCTAAAAATCATGGGAACTGCATACAATAGATTCAAGGGGTAGGCCTGGGAAAGGGAACTAGGCTCTGGAAACAAATATTGAGCTTTGTTTTTTCTAGATCGTGTGAAGCTACACCTGCGTAATCATCATGTGATAAATGATATGATTGTTAAATGTAACGATTGTTTGGTAATTGAATATGATTATTGTTTAATCGTAATAAGAATCACGAGAAAGAATATTTGGGGGGGCCTAATGAAAATTACAAGAATTCATGATTGGATAAGATCAATGTATACAATAGAACAATATGGGTTTAGTAATTAATATATAGTTATATAACGAAAAGGATATAAAAACATGTTCATCTTGGATCCATGTCGGAGTCAGATTTGGGTCTGCACCCCTGATTCCCAGAGCTCTTCAATAAAAGCACCTGCATATAATCATTCTGTGATTATGTGTTTCAATGCTAACATCTCCAGCAGCTTGTCAAATGCCATTTGCAGATTACACAGCTTTAATCTACCCAGCAGTGTATGCCTGCCTCCCATGATTCCACATGCTCACAGCTGCAGGGCATAGGGAAGACTAAGCACCATTCACCCCTTGATGCAACTGTCCACTGCCCCATCCTGAAGCCCATTGGTGGGCTGCTGGGAATAGGAACATCCAGCGTTTATGGTGAGCAGCAACACTGACATTGCAATGGTGCTGTGTAATTTTCAAACATGAGGTTCTTGTGTCCTTAGCCAGGAACAATTCGACAGCTGCCTTTGTACCAGCTGGGCTCCAAATCTGCAAGGCTTCACCCTTCCAAGAGCACCAGCAGTGAAAAGGAAATACAAAGAAATCAGAGAGAATGGTGTGACGGGCTGTGTTCAAGTGTGGCAGTGCCTTTTCCTTCATTTTTACTGCATTATCTGTTACAGATGTCTGTAGGCTGTGGCTTCCCAGTCTCCTGTAAGTTCAGGCTCTGAACAGGAGAGACCAGATGAAGGTGTTTAGCTGAGGAAGAGAAATCAATTACCATGATAGATGGGTTATAGCAGTTGGAGGTGAGGAAAAGAAAAAGAGCCAATGAGCTCTCCTATAGCACACATCAACAGTCCATGTAAATCAGCTGTAAAGTTCCCCTCCAGGAGGTGTTTCCAGCCACATGATTCAGCCACAGCCAGCAGAGTAAATGCCCACCACCAGCTAAGTGTGCCACCAGGAGCAGCTCTGTCTGACCTAGAAGCTTCTGAAAATTCAGCCTTGAAGAGATCCTACTGGTATTTGTGTACTTGCATGGCTTGGTGCTTAGAATGTAGTCATCCTTCAGCAAGGAAAAGTGGTGGTGAACAGAAGAACTTTTCTCCTTTGATAAATCTGTTGACTTACAAAGTTTTTTTTTTTTGTTTTTTTTTGTTTTTTTTTTTTGTTTTTGTTTTTGTTTTTGTTTTTGTTTTGTTTTGTTTTGTTTTTTATGAAAATGGGTAAAATTTAAAAAATAATGGCACTGAGTGCATCACATCTTAGGTGTTCACATGAGAGGCTCTGACAATGTCAGGTCTTCAGAAAGCATCAAGAAGTAACCTTCTGAAAATGAATCCTCTCTAAAGTTATTTTTCATAGGTATCCAAGAAATATGACCCTTAAAACAACAGTTGCTTTTAAAAACTCTTTCTATAAACTAGGAATCATTCCACTACAATTTTGATGTAGTAATAATTAATCAATCAAATTCTGCTGGAATATTTGTACATATAGTCCTATATGAGATAATTGTTTTCTTATCTCTTATTATATTAATATTCAATTGCTTGCATAGAACAAGTTTAATTACTATCTTAGGCATGGAATAGCTTGGTTTTATACTAAACTCTCTGCTTATCTCCTGTACTTTCTGCCCAAAAGAAGATCTGAAACACAGCACCCTTTCAATATCAAGAAAAATGCTATATCTGAGCTGCTTTTTCAGTGAGAAAAACAGGCCCTGCCAGAGAGTGGCCATGTGTTAGACAATGGTGCTTTTTAAATTTGCAATCATACACCAACTTAACAGTAAACAACCTCAGCAAATAATGAGCAATTGATGGAGAGCAATTTTTACTAGGGACAACAAACATGAAAGTCGAGATGAATCTTTTGCTTCAATTTCACAGACAATGTGAATTAGAAACAGGCTGCATACATTCTGATTTAACTTACAGAATAAAAGGTTTTCACTGTCTAAAAAACTAGATTAGTTTTCAATAAAATGCAAAACTTATTTTACTTCCTCCTAGTGGTTTTTCCAAATATTTCACAAGTAGGGATATCTGTGGTAAATATGGCAAATTAATTTTATAACTTAGATAGATGTAAGACAACAAACAACTGTCTTGCTATTAATTGATAGCTAAAGAAAAGGTGCAATGGATCACCTTAGACAGCTCAGATAAATCTTTTTGTGTTCAACATTTGTTTTGAAAGCACAATTTTGCAAGTAATTGATGTGAAGAAATTTGACTACAGTTTCCTTCTGCCATATTAGCTAGAAATGTCTATATTTAAAACTTAATATGCCCCCACAGACATAAAATGTGCATGGGAAAGAATACCACTTCTCAGCAAAGCAAGGGGAGAAGAACCCACTGGGAAGAGCACAGAAGCAGCAAAAAGGAGATACCCCAAAACATAAATACAAAGAGGAGGATGGTAAGCCAGCCCCAGAAAAAGTGAAAGGAGACAAAAATGGCAGTGAACAAATAAAGCCAGAAACATAGCAAGGATTAGAAAGGATTTTTACAGTAGAGAAAAAAGCCTATAAGAATGGTAAAATATTATATATTAACTCCCAGTCTCTGCATTTTGTGGTGCACACCTGATTGGCAGGTGTTTGAGCCCAGTTCCCATAAAGAAAACTCACTTTTCAGGTGCATTACTGCATCTGAGGGGAGGTGTTCTGTATTTGTTTTGATGTGGATTTTTGCCTACATCCACAGGCTGTCATTTTGCTGAGGATACCCCCAAATGCTGCAGGAAAAAAACCTGCCACAGGTAGTTTCTTTTGCAGCTAAGGACCAGGGAACTCTGCCAAGCCTCTGTAAAAATTATGTTTTCTCAGTTTCTCAAAGAGGACGACTGTAGATGTCACACATGAGACATTCAAGTTAGAGGACCGAATTACATGGAGAAAACAAACATTTGGGGAAAGTTTGAGCTCTCTGAAACTGGAGAATATTCTTCGTCTGGATAAAAAGAGATGAAACAGTCTATACTTGGCATGCCACATACTTACACAACAGAGAAGACGAGCTAATATGCGGGAAATGCAGGCATAGAAAGCTCCCAAGGTCTTGTGCATACAGGCTCAGAGATAGACATGGATACAATGTTTAACCTAAGACTTTGGAGCATTAAATCGAAACAGACACGGAACAAGAATATAAGTTTGTAGTTTAAGTAGAAATATGTTTTAAGGAAACAGAAATATGTATTATATAAGCAAAGCAATATGCTAAGTAAGATGGCAAAAGATTTTAAAACTTAGCAATAGAACTTGTTATAATGTTAGAAGTTTAAGATGTATCAATGTAAGTTTGTGAAGTGTTATATGATTGGTTGAAAAATGACACATTGCAGTAAAGCCATGAAAGACAAAGCAATGAATGATTGGTGTAAGAAGATGCTAGCAAACTTTGTAGAAGTATTTGATTGGCTAAAAACCTTATATAAGGCATTGTAATTGAGAATTAGACCAGCTTCTGATGTTATGGCGTTGGATCTAACACCTTTAATGTCTCACCCTTCCATGAGACTGGCAATGTAAGCAACAAACCATCTTTTACATCGTCTATCAGCTGTCTCAATTCTTGCAAAATTAAATTCCAACACTAATAACTACCTCATCTGATAGCCATTTATGAAAATGCAAAAATGTAATATTTTTACCAAAGCCACAACAGTGAGACACATGGAAGGACAATGCATCCTGGTGACTCTGTACAGGGACATTGAGAAAGAAACCTATCCTGCAGTACAAGTTCTATGTTAGATCCTGACATTTCTGTATGGTTTAGGGATGGATGGATGGATGGATGGATGGATGGATGGATGGATGGATGGATGGATGTGCTATTCCCTTGAGGAACCATTATATTATTTACTAACATTTTTCCATGTGCAGTGGATTGAGCACAGAACCAGCTAATATTACCTATCCAAAACTGCATTTTGTGGCAGACTCCACAAATCATGCCTCCTGCCTGAAAAGTGACAAGTAATGAACTGTAAGAGCACAATAAGACCCCAAAGGCTAGATATGAAATGGATAATATTTAATGATAAAAGACAAGTTGCTGAGTCATGTCTGACTAAATTAGATGCAAACTATTTCTGTTTAGCTATATTCCCCTCTGGCAGGGGGACTATGACCAGGGGCTATAGCAGCAGATTGACAAAACCTGTTTAAAATGAGAACACAATTTTTGCAGTAAACCAAAACTAAGAGAAACTTTATTCACGTCTGCCCTCTCTGAGAGGGCATGGGTTTTTGTTGGCCATCAATATTAACTCTTTCATTTGCCAGGGTTCATATACTTCGCATATGTGATCAGCTTCATTGGTTTCATCTGTTCTTTTAAGGAAATAATGAAATATCTTTCCTTGATTTTACAATTTTGAATACAGCCTAGACTTATGATTTTGCATATGCTTCCCCCCATGCCAATCAGGAATCTTAAGGAAATCTGAGTGGGCAGGTGGGAAGTGTAGTCCCAGCTGGCCTATCAGCCCAGCGACTTTCTAAAGCATCTCAACTCCAAGGCATGACTGCCCACTATGGCCTCTACTCTCTCAGAGTCTGGATATTTTTGCAAGGTTTCTTAAATCCAGATGATGTGTACAATTTCTAGTTATTTTTCCCAAATGCTGTAGAAAATCCTTCTGCAGATACCAAATCTCTTCCAGGCCTGTATTCAGTTTCCAGACATCTGTGTTGGATGTTGTCAGTTGGAGGTGAGTGGAAGGCATTGCAAAGGCCCTTTTGGCAACATCAGGATGTTATTTGTGCCAGTTAACATGGGCTTCCCACAAATAAAGGCACTAAACTTTTAGCTCCAGAGCCATGGCTGTCCTCTTTCTTCAAAAGGTTTTTACTATAGAACACTCTAAAGGGTTTGTTGGTGTCTGCAGTGTATAATCTACTGATTTAATACTTTAGGTTTTAAGTCAAGTTGATGCTTGCATCACTCTTAATAATTAATTTGCGGTCACAGAGAAATATTCCTAAACAAACACATCACCCGGAACAACTCATTTTGAATGCATGAAGAAAAAAGAAAGCCTTTTCCCACACAGTGCATGATGATATGGTGAAACACATTGTCCTTACCATATGGAAACCAGAAGTTTAAAGGAATCAAAAAAGAGATTAAGGCAGTTAACAGGAAACAGGGGAGTGCAGTGGCTCTTGAGGGCAATTTTGCCCCTACACCTTGTAGCTTACCATGTGTTACAGTGGATGCCAGGTCCCCAGTGGCAAACACTGTTCTGGTTGTGGTACTCTTCTCCCAGACACCTGTTGTTGCTTGTGGCTGGGGCAAACGTGGGATGGTCCCTATGGTCTTCATTGCCCTCCTTAGGAGCCGTGGATACAGCAAGCCTTCCTGCAGCTGCCTCTGCAGCAAAGTTACGACTCTCTGAGAAGAGGTCACCAAGTTGTTTGAGCTGTGTCCTGGCAGCAGATGCCCTTTGCTCTTTCTTCTCATGGTACATGCTACAGCTCCAGAACTGTTACAGAGTACAACTAGGCTAAATATGCACATGGGTGCAAAGAAAAGTTTTTGCAAAGCCAGATATTACCACAGTCCTTCCACCCTGGGACTAAGATGAATGTTTATGCTCACAGCACTGACTGTTCATTAGCAGAAGCTGTCATTTTTTCATCAGAGATCACTTAGCTGAAGTGTTTTGGCAGTACATTTCTGGCACCTCTCTTTGTGAGGAATGCCAGACAGCAAACTGCTCACCAGCTGCTCCATCTACACTTTTAAATAATTGACAGTTCAATTTTGTTAATTTTTACAGACATTGATGTAAGTGACAGTTCCTGAAGAGATATCTCTGTGCTCAAACTGAAGATATATCTGAAGAAGCAGCAGACTGGAGATCGAATGCTTCTTTTTCCTTTTCCTCCTTAATCTAAATACCTTCAGCTTGAAATGTCAAATATGGGACTCTGCCATATTCTTTATCTCTCTATGTATAATCAAAAGGAAACATATTTCCAAAGATGACATTTTTATTGTGAAACAACCTGTTCCTTTTAAAAATACTGTTTTAATTGTGGTTGTCAGGAGGTTTGGAGACACGTTTTGTGAATGGCAGTTCTGAAGGCAGAAAAGAGGGAGGTTTTGCTGTATTTCCTCACGGGAACCACTCTATGCTCACCTGATCTCTGCCAGGTTCTTGTGACTGAGACATCACACTGTGTAGTTGAGTGTGATTGTCTGCAATGCTGCAGCTCTGCTGGTGACACACAGACTGGAATTCAACCTTCTAATGCAGCTGGGACGTGACTGATCAACATGGTGGAAGACTGGGGCCTAAGCCCTAAGACAGAATCCAGAGAGAATTAAGAGACAGCTGAAGGGCTGGAGTGCAGGCCCAGCCTCCTCTCCACATGGAGAAGGCAAGCAGCCACATGCTGCAATCACAAACATCTTGTCCAATGGTTACACATCTAAATATTCTACTAGACTCCATGGCAAAAAACAAAACCAGAACAAAAATGCAGAAATCTTGCAGATCAGTAGATGTGCTCTGAGCTCTTGGACACTAGGCCACTTGGATTAAACTGTCTAGCTTTATAATGTTTGTGGGGCAGGGAAGGAAGGGACCTTTAGCCTTAAACTCCCCAGTTTATTATCATATCTAAGCTCTTGCTCACATTTTTGATCAGATGGAGCAGATACTCAAAAAGGAGTATCATTTTCTGATGGAGTCTTTATGCAGTTTTGCATAACACATTTTATTTGGCTTGTTTATAGTGCTCTGTTGACTTAAGAAGGGTAACCTTTTTTTGAACAAACGGTTTTCTCTTTAAAATGTTTCTTTAAATCAATCAAAATTCTCTATGATTTGACTGATATTTTTTGGTCAAAAATAATGGACCTTCAAACAATTCAGATGTTCAGATGTTTTGATTTGTCATTAACTTGAACTGTTTTGCTTCCTGCTTTACTAAGGACTTTATAAAACATAAATGCTTTTATTGAGCAGTTTTGGGGGTTGTCTACCAAACCCAAAAGCTTAGCTTAGCAAGAGGTCTTAGCACCTCTCCCATGCAGGCAGCTAGGTATAACCATTTGTCCTGGTTACTTAATTTTAGAAATGCCTTCCTAGTGAGACTTGCTTCTGTAGATCATTAATACTCCCTGACCCTTCTGATCCATAAGGAAAGAGTTCATAGCCAAAGTAGCAATGCTCAAAATGCTCAGGGAGCTTATGATCACTGCATGGGCACTATGCTCCAAACCTGGGTGCACAATCACAGTTTTCCTAAAGCAGCTATTTTTACCTACATGAGACTGCCTGTTTTGTCTAGAGCTTTTATTTTTATTAAATATAACACACAGGAAGTTACTCCTCTTAAAGCCCTCTTGGCTCTACTTGTCATGCCAGTAGAGGCAGCCTCTACCCTGTGAAAAGTGCTTGTGCTTTGCCTCCTCCTAAAGCTTCAGTGTTTTACAGTCAGCAGTTACTTGAAAGATAAAGGCCCCAATCAGCAGTTTAGAGGCCTTTCTCATCTGACTGGATCTGGATTTATTTCCTCAGAAGGACAAGTTCAGCAGAGGGAAATGAGTGTCACTTAACTGTTGCTGTTATCATTGTCATGCATCAACTCTAAACCCAAACAATATGCAAGATATTCTTGAATAACAAGTGCTAGAAAAGGACAGAATTTGCATAGCAGTCACTCTGTGAAGTACAAACATGAAAAAGTCCCCACACCATGTAAGATCTCCTTGATCATAGATGCAAGGCTGAAGGTTCAGCTCACATTTACTTAGAGAATTGAACAACCTGAGTTAATCCATTAGCGGACTGCAGAGCACTATGACAAATGTGGCCAACATTGCACTAGGACAGAGTGCCATAGCAGAACAAAAGTATCTGATTGACCCCTTTTTGCCATAACACTTCCCTTGGGTGCTCTTCATTCACTGGTCTCTTGGTTAACCTGCAACTTACTCTTCAGGCCATTGATAAAATTTGCATAGATCCAAGACCTGATCCTGTTAGTTTCATAGTCTAGAGATCACAGTGATTTTACACTCTTCTTATGTGAAAACTAAAACAGCCAGGGAAAACAAGTAAAATACCTGACACAGGTTTTGATGAGGCTGTGAATTTACTTTACAAATTATATTGTAAATTATACAATATATGCAAGAACACAAATTTTATACCAAATTATATTGTAAATTATCTTTTCCCTTACCTCAGGTCTCATCATTGTGAACTTGCATTACGTATTTTATTGCTGTGTACTTCCCTCTTGAGTCACATTTCAGCCTTTCCTACATTTTGTTCACTCATGCTGACAAGCCCACAGTAATGACTCCAGTTTTCTCAATGTCAACACTGACTTAATATTTACATTTATGAGTTCCCCATGCTGTGGGGGACCGCCACATTTAAAAACCAGTCCCTTCTCTCATAGCTCTTTACAAACCCTTATGAAGTAATTATTGAGACCTGTGGGTTAACCTATTTGACTATGTCAGTGGAAAGCACTGCATGACCAGCCAGAATAAGAGCATCACTTGCTGGCCTCTTCTATCACCTCCAGTATTTCCCTAATAGAAACTTCAGTGCTAAGCCTTTCTGCTTAGCTTCATCCAGTGTGGCTGACTCAGCTGGATTAACAGCTGGAATCATTTAAAAGCAAAGCCAGCTGCGAACCCAAAAAACAAATCTCAGCTCCTCATCTTCACCGAGCCACAAGAAGGCAGTTTTCAGCCCTTCTCCAGCCATCCTGTGCAGGAGCTCACTGAGAACAGCCTCAGCATGTCTGTCTAACTCTGAACCGGGGTGCTAAAAGCTCTCAGGATATTTGCCATGACAGCAGCCACAGCAGGAGGGTGAAGCTTGGGGTTTTTTTCCATTTTCCATGGAACTCAGGACAAAGCAGTAAACATTCAATCTTCTCACAGGAAGCTTCTCTTCACACTACTGTTGTTTTGTTCACCTTGGCGTGATCTTCCTGAGCAAACTGGATCCCAGCTCTATCTAACACAGAAAATCTAGTTTTTTCAGAATGCATTCCCAAGTTCAAGCCACCTGTGGCTGGAGGATTTCTTGAGCCAGGGCAATGTCTTTCAATGAAGATCTCTGGGCAGAGTTTTCTTCCACAAATTTTTGCAGGACATTTTTAAACTTTGCATACAAACACAGGCATATATATGTGGCACATTTTGATGCTACCGATACATTAGTTCAGAAGAAACTACGTACTATTGATAAGCAAATATTGTTAGAATAGCTGCTTAGTAGGGGCCAAATGGTTAAGTAAACAAAATGAATCCAGTTAAAAGTCAATTTTTCTCACAAACACAGTCTTCTGAATCACTCATTGTTCAGCTGAAGTTTTCCGTGCCTAAAGAGAGGGGTTTTCTTATCCCTTTACAGTCAAAGCAAAATCCCTGCAACCATTTTTAAGTTATGGAAGAGTAATTCTAACAAAATTTTTCCCATAAGAATTACAGTAAAAACAGATGAAATTTGAGACTTGGCTGTGACTGAGTAATCAATGAAAATTAGTGCCCTTGCATGCTTTGAAAGTAATTTGCTTTAATTTAGCAAAGTTGCGGCTTTTCACAGACAGTGTGCTGTGTACTTATGGCTAAGATGTTCTCTACGGGTGGACGTACTGTAGGGGTGAGTGAGCACATGCACTGATACCAAAAAGATCTCTGTGTTGCTGCAAAGCCTGCCATTCACTGAAGTCACCCTGTAGAAGAAATAATTCTCTTTTATGGATATGGAGATCTGAGCTAATCCAGCCCTTGAATTTCTTCCAAACTCCACCAGATGTGAGGGCCTCGGGCTCAGAATGCAAGAATAGGGTAGCACAGGTAAAAGGGAGGAATCAATAAACCAACTATCTTTTCTAAGATCTTTACTGAGTTCGAAAAAATCTGCTTCTTACTCTCCCTGTTGTAAGAAAATCCTTGCAGCAGCTCAGCTTTGGAGAAGGAAGAGTCCTCCCTCAGAAAAACCAGTGGTCCCCAGGCAGTCAGGGATGTTCCTGAGATAAAAGTGTTGGTGGTTAGGAGCCTTAAGATGGGTCTTATCTCGTAACTCTTAGTTCTTGGATGAGTGCTTTTACTCTTTTGCATCCAGGGAACAGCAGTAGTTCTGGGTGAACAGAGGCAATTGGAGACTCCTGCTGAATTCTGTGCATTCCCTGAGACCGTGATGACAGCCAGATCATCTTCTGAGCATTACTCTTTAGAGAGTCAACCAAGTTAAAAGCTGGTGCTCAGGGCACATCTCCAGAGGCCCCTGTTGCCTCAGTAAGTTCACTGAGTAAATAATTCAGGATAGGCAAGAACCTTGGCAAGGCCAAGGTGACTAAGCCAGTGGCTAGGCTAGGCTATTTGAACCTCCTACTCTACTTTTGGAAGGAATATTTCTTTTAATGGTGGTCACATCTGACTGTTTTAAAAGCTTCATCGTGCTTGAAACAATATAAGAAATCACATAAGGCCACAACCAGTAAAGGAACAAACAAAAATCTGCCTCAGCTTCACCCAGTGACACTTTCTGGGAGCTCTTCTGAAATATCTCAATATCCCTAAATCACTTTCAATATATCAATATCACTCATCTGCATCTCTTTGTTTACATGAATAAATGATTCCCACAATGTCAGAAAGGTTTCAATTCTGGCATTAATCTTCAAATAAATTATTATTAAGCAATTTCCTCCATGTCAATTTTTAGGCTTTAAAATAAGATTCCTCTTCAGGGAATTGTTTCCTTGGACAACTAATTACAAGAGAAACTCTTTCTTGGCAGAACTTATAAATGCAAGAATAAAGAAAATAACACCATTCTGAGTAATCTGAAAATTACTTGTTTATTTTACCTATTCTTAAAGTCTTTAAAGCATTTGGATGATACACGACAGATTACTACCTTGAATTTATGCACCCACTGGGAAATGCCGTTACTAAAAGGCAATACTGAAACACAGAACTCTAGAAGTTATTTATATGATTTACGCCTCTTGTACATTCTTTTTTTTTTAATCAAGAGATTATCAGTTTAATATAATTATCTATTTTGTCCTTCATCAAAGCACACAATGCCAAGTTCTGAGCATTTCAGAAAATGAAGTGAACAAACAAGGTTGGCCAGGTAAAATCACACAGAAAATTATGCAGAAAAATGATGCTAGAATCACTTTCACTATTGAAAACAGTATCATGGATGACCAGGGAAGTGTTAGATATGAAGAAAAAAAAGTCTTCAATTTTGTAAAATCTTAGGTTTTCCCTGCTTTACAAGTTTCAATCCATTTACAAAGTTGCAGCTATAACGGAATAAAACCTCCTACATAAAACCAAAGAGAAACAATCCATGACAATTCCTATTACTTTGTGTCCTGGTTTGAAAAAAAACAAGTGCTAGGGAAAGCAGGGTCTTCCCTTGAAATGAAAGTAAGTCCCTCCCTCTGAATTAGTATAATTTTGAAATTAAGGGGCTCTCAAGCAAAGATTTGGGGATAGGAATAACAGTTCTTTACTAGTATATATAACAAGGCAAACAAAACAACAACAACTATGGAATTAACAACAAACAGAACAGGAACACAGTTCCCGTCCTTCTCGGCGTCAGGCACCCTTCCCCTGTAACGCAGTTACCGTCACCATTAGCAGTGAGCTCCGACAGATTCCCGGTGGGCAGGGGCAGATGCGGTGATCCTGCAAAGGTGCGGGGGCGCTGGGGGTGATGGCGGCTGTGTCCCGGATGGGAAAGGGGTGGAGGAGAGGTGGATGCTCGGAAAACAGCAAGCTGAAGCAGGAGGGCGTCCAAGCAGGGGTGCAGAGTCCAACAACAGAGAGGTAGCTCCCGGTGTGGGGATGGTGGGGGGTGTAGCAACGACCTTTCTCCTCCGAAGCCAAAAGCGAGCAAGATCCAGCAACTGCCCCCCACCCTCCTTTACCTGCTTCTAATCTCGCGGTGTTCCCCCTTTCCCTCCCTCCCCACAGCCTTCCTAAAGAAACTCCCAAAAACCCCAGGGAGGTCCCCCCTCCCCGTCACTAGCCATCAGTGCTAGGACCTAGCCAACAGTACTTCTTAGCATGTCAATGGGAAAAAATTTCCACAGACAGAGAGGAAAGGAAAAACCAACCCCCAACACTCTGAAAACACAGAATTCTTTCCAGTACCAGTTTCAGCAGTATTTAAGACTGAAGTGTGAAAGGTATCTAATACAAAATAAGCAACTTATATGTTCTTTCCAAAACATCAAAGATATTTTATTCTTGGGTTAATCAACTTCTAATAACCAGTGAAGGGCCGACTGGAATACTCCAAAGCATCTCAGCACAGGCAAGCAAGAACCAAGTCAGATCCAAGAAAAGAGTAATTTTTAAAATTCTTTGGCAACATAATAAAGTTATTTCTGTCAGAAACCCTAAATTATCTTTTCTTTTACAGGTTCTCAACCCCACTACTTGAGTCTTTAATTTTTGTCACTTGCCCTGGAAAGACTTTGATCATATGCTAAATGGTTTTACAGTAAGTGGGCAATACTGTAAGTAGCAAGATGCAGACCAAGGAATTTATCCTCAAGAGTTTCATTTTGATGAGTTGCATTTGATCCCACAAAGACCGGATCATAACTTTAAAGTCCTTCCTAGCAGTGAGTGGATCACCTCAGAAACCCACTAGAGAACAAGGCACATTCCAAACACATAAATTGCAGGACCTGGCTTAAAACATCTGAGCTGCAATTCAGAGACTTCACCAAAAAAAGAAACCTGATACTTGCGCCAAGCCATCTAACAACCACAGAATTTGGGAGAGTGTTCAGTTCACTTCCTTTTTTATCTGTTTGCCCAGTCTCCAGATTTCCCGTTTAAGATCAACAGGTTTGTTCGAATTCAAAATGCTTCAAAACTACACAAGATGAAAAAAAGTAAGAAAAGCATTCAGAATGTCTACAATAAAAGAAAGAGAAGACAAAAGAAGTCAAAGACTTGTTTTTCCTTTAGTGAAAGCCAGTCTGGAATTCTTGAAATTCTTCAAGCTACATTGAGCTGCATCTTCTAGATATAAATGTTAGGATTTAAGCACATGTTTCCATAGACTTTTCAACCACTGGCAATTTCTGCTCTGACAGAAAGACTATCTCTTATCTTATTGGGACTCTACATCTTTTACAGCCTATTAATTAAAGTTGCTTCTGACTCTTAAATTTGGTTTCTGAGTAGTGAGTTTCGTAAATACATGAAGTGTTAGATTTAATGCAGATGGAAGCATAAAATGATGTAATTTTTCACACTGTGAGCACTTTTTACACATATCTATGAGATCTGTCCTGGGTGACAATTCCCACTGATGCCCTGGGGAAGAATTGGATTCAAAGAAAACATTCCCAAATGGCTAAGTTGCAGTCTTATACTTGCAGGTACTGAAAAGAGGGAAACCTTGTGTCTGATGTAAAGAAGAAGAAAAGACATTAGAGAGAAGAGAAGCCGTGGGACTTCTCTCTCCTGTGTCCCCTGAGAGAAACGGGCTCCTGGCTTGAAGTCCATTCGAGGAAGGACATTGTATTGCATTTGAATTGTGCACTCTGACCAGGAGGAACATCCATAGGAAAAAAGAACTAATTAAACTACCAGCAATCCATTTAAAACAACAACAAAGCCTGCTGGGAACATACCTGGGGAGGAGGTGCTAGTGTTGAATTTGGGGTATTTCCTCCAAGATTTCCACATGAAATTATACAATTGCAGGCTGTAATACATAAAACCGGTGATTAATTCAGCCTTTCAGATAGCAATTTGGGATCCAGCTGTGGTAGTTTCGTATTTCAGACACCAGTCCTGTGAGCAGAGTGACGCTCTCCCCAGGTTGACTCCTCTTCCCCCAAAATATGAATCTTGCCAATGGAATTAGCCTGCTCTCTTGGGTTGCAATGCAGGATGTAACCAAAAGCATGTACTCTATCACCATCTGTTGAAACCAAGTGGGACAGTGATCTTTACCTCTGGAGGGGGATATCCTCTGTTAATGGGCCATCTGTTAAAACCAGGTGGGGCAGTGTTCATTATCTTTTCCACAACCCATCCTTCCCCCAGGGAAGTATCTTCTGTTAATGGACCATTGAGTCCCACTGCATGACTGATAAAATTACATCATCCTATTGTGACATGCTCCACCCAGGGGGAGGAGCCAAGCATTTCCTACCTGGATAAAATCTGAGATTTGGAACATCAGAGCAGCCTTTTTCCACTGGATTCCAGAGGAAAATCAGACCGTTTTACATCATCACTAGACCTTTGGAGGAAAACTGCACCTGTCTACAGGACCACTGCTTCAACAGGCCCACATCTGTCACTCTAGGAGGACTGTAGCCACCATTTAATCAGACTGCTACCAACACCCTGAATGATGGGGTGTCAGGTTGTATTCTGGCTCTGTCAGTGTTTTGGTTTTTTGTATTACTGTATTTTTATTTTAATTTTCCTAGTACAGAACTGTTATTCCTATTCCCATATTTTTGCCTGAGAGCTCCTTAATTTCAAAATTATAATAATTTGGAGGGAGGGGGTTTACATTGTCCATTTCAAGAGAGGCTCCTGCCTTCTTTAGCAGACACCTGGTCAGAATAAAGACCCCTGATAAACCTGCCTAGGCTACAAACAAAATATTTAGTTTAATTAAAGGAAACAGGAAGTTCTTCCTACCTGTCTATGGTTTAAAAAAATTGTCTGTCACTGATCATGAGATATTCTGCTTTAACAAGTGCCAAAGTTCTGAAGCTCCTTTTTAGAGGTTTCTAAATGCATTATTTATAAGTTCCCTTACTCTCACAGAATTCTTTATAGCTGGAATTGTAGTATTAATGGAGCTTGGCTGTACAGGCAGAGACAAAAATAGAAACAATAAAACTTACTAAAATATTTTATGAACAAGCTGTTGTAAAATATCAGGCATCTACAGAGCATGCTGTGGTGTCAAATGCATGGCTTCTTGGAGATATAACTCACTCACAGTATCTTCAATCAGAAATACTGAATCTTTCCAAATGCACACGGTGAAACACTCTCAGACCACAATACAAAAACGTTACAATTTTTATATCTATCCCAAACATATATCTTCTGTACTTTCCCATCTCTAAAATGGAGTGAGATGATTCAGTAATGCAACATTTAATAGCAAAATATGCTTTCAGCCATCTGACTACAGCTCTCCAGTTTGAGTTCAAGTCTCAAAATAATTTTTGGCAGGAAGAGATATTGGAGGGGGTGGGGAGAAAGAGAGGCAAGGAAACAGAAAAATAAGAAAAAGAGGTAGATTTGCGAAACTGGAAGCTTAAGTAAAATGTGTCTGCCTTTGAATTTTCATCCATTATTTATTAAATGTGAACATCTCCATTACATTTCAAAATACCTTGATGAGAATTCAAACGAAATATCTTTAAATATTTAAATCCCTGGGCAAATTTTGAAAACAAATCAATTGGTCCCAAACCGTCATCAAAAAATGGCACTTCTAGAAGGCTTAATGGATTAAACAGAGCTCTGTGAGTTATGGTACCCTGAGGAGTACTGAAGCCCATGCCAATACACATATTCTCTTTTGTACTTGCATTCATGTTTTATGCAACCTTTTCAAATGATAGTATTTTCTTTCTCTGCAGAGAAATAAAAGTAAATGCTTTCTTCAAATAAAAGTGTGCATGAAGCGCTGTTAATTCAGAAATGTTCAATACTTCTTTTTGGTTTGTTCTTCTGAAGGAACATGAAGAACTTCCAAATTATTTACAGATAACAAGCATTGTCCAGTCCATTACTGAGTGAAGGAATGATGATGTTACAAGGTCAGAGAACACATAACAGGATGAATATGGCTGAGTCAGAAGGGTACTTTGCATACAACAATCAAATAAAAATTGGCTGCAAATACTTCGGGTCTACAAACGTTAAGTTGCAATTATTTTTGGTGTTTAAGAATATTAGAATAACAACTGAATTAAATGTATGTCAAGGTGTTGAAAAAGTAGGCTCTGATGACAGTCACAAAAATTTCTCAAGACTAGAGAAAATGATGTATGATGTGACAGTAGAAAAGGTTAAAGAGATTAAAATAGATACAATTACAATGAGCAATCATATCAGGTGCTGTCACAGGGCAAGCTGGCTTGTACTGGGCAGTTAATTTGGCAATATATGGGAGAAGCAGCCTGGCCTGATAGACAGGCCTGCAGGGAACAGAGATAGGACAGAATTGGAGATAGACAAGGATTTGATCCAATGAGTCCCAGCCTCAGCTGCAGAAGCTATTGATCAGAGAGATGAACAGCCTGAACTTCCAATCAATCACAAGTGCTTACCTGGGAACATTACAAAGGTATTTAAGGTGAAGTCAGAACAATAAAAGGGCTTTTTGTCACATGGATCATAGAGTGCTGTGTCTCTGTCTCAGGCACAGTGCCAGTCTACGTTACAAGGTGCTCCTTAACCTAAAGTAGAAAAAGTAACTGATGGATGAAGTTTGGCCAATTCCCATTTGAAATTAATCCAAATTCCCTTTTTTAAACTGACCAAGCTATGTTTCAGTCAGGCTTGTTTTCTGTCACAGGCTCTATTGGAAAATATTAAGTAGTCCAGAAAAATCTATCTGTCTCTATCAACGACCTCACTCCAACTCTATTTTTCCCTGCCAATATACTCTGCAATAAATGTATCGTGTTGCAGTTCTAGAACTAACTCTTACTTGGCACTGTGTCAAATGCCTTTCTGAAACTCAAATACATGCATTCCATTGAATTTATGCTTCAAGCTATCTTCTCAAAGACTGCAGTGTTTCAGCACCTGACCTACTCTGAAATTCATGCACAATACTATTGCATCTGTGCGTCCTGATTTTTCTCCAAAGCTGATTCCATTCCAGTGGAGGTAACTGTTGGAGGGCTGGGTGAATCCTTGTGTTTTCCCCTTCTTTGCTAGGGAGTCTTCCAGTGAAATACTACTTTCCTTGGTTAAAAGCTGTCACAGCACAGCTGGTCTGTAGCTGAGCAGATAAATCTGGCCGTAACAGAAAACCCAATTCAGCTAGCCTAGTTCATTATAGAAGTAAACAAGTTATTGGGTAAAGCAATGATTGGTTAGACTCAAATCCAAACAGGAGACTGCTGCCAATCCCATTCTATCCTAAATGCAGACATATCATTAGCCAGAGAGCTGGGCAGTGTGGAAATCTTAACCAATCATGTGCTCAGGCGCAGGAATTTTGAACCCTCTATAAAAAAGGAGCTCTCAGCAATTACTAGGCTGTTTGTCACATGATCTCAGCTTGTGTTTTTGTCGTGCCTGTCTCCACCCACGTCTCTTAATGCATCTATCCCTTCAAAAACCCGAATTGCTCAACTCATTCTTTTTAAATCTTCTGTTCCCGAAACAGATTCTAGACAGCAAGGAGACTGAAGCTTCCAATCACCAAGAGAAACGCAGGTGTACTGGACTCAGGTCGTAAATGACCAAAGACCTAATATGGTTTGTACTGTTACGATGCCTTAGGCACAGCCTTCGCAGATAAAGGTCAGTAGGATAATTAACACAGGGGCAGATGTCACTATAATCTCTGCCAACACTTGGCCTACATCCTAGCCCACCGCGCCTGAGGGATCTGCTGTTGCTGACCTCCAAAGGACCACATGGAGCTGCTTGAGTAGCAAACTTGTGTTGCTTAAAAATCTGGAAGGTCAAACAGCTGTAATTCGGCCATATATCACTGCTGCACCACTTAACCTGTAGGGGAGAGATGTACTATCAGCATGGGGCATCTGGGTAGGGAGAGATTTTTAACAGGGACCACTGCATTAGAGGATGTGAAGTATCCCACATTAGCTTTAAAATGGCTTTACTACTCAGCCTGTGTAGGTACCACAGTAGTCCATTGAGAAAGGGAAACTGGACGCCCTAAAATCCCTAGTACAAAAACAACCTGCTCAGGGGCACATAGAACCATCTGTGAGCCCTTCAGCACCCCAGTATTTGTTATAAAAAATAAGTCTTGTAAATGGAGATTACTCCATAACTTGAAAAAAGTCAATGTTGTAATGGGAAGCGTGAGCGCTTTGCAACCTGGTATGACATCTCCTACCATAATACATGCCACCTGGGACATTCTAATTGTAGACTTAAAAAACTGTTTTTTCACTATTCCATTACACCCAAATGATACCCCAAAGTTTGCTTTCATAGTGCCCTCCATTAATAACACGACACCAGCGGAGCATTATCAATAGAGAGTATTACCACAAGGCATGAAAAACACCTCCACAATTTGTCAGTGGTACATTGCACAGGCACTTTCATCTGTGAGAGAACAATTTCCAGGGGTGTACTGTTACCACTACATGGACTATATTTTAATAGCAACCCCAACCAAAAAGGGCCTTTCACAGATTCAGCCAAGCCTGTCACAAGCATTAAAAACATTTGGGCTGCAGGTAGCACCGGAAAAAGTGCAGCAGAAACCACCATAGAAATACCTAAGACTCAAAATAGTGGATCAACCACAAATGATTCAGCTTTCAACCAAAATTCAAACTCTAGATGATGCACAAAAACTATTGAGTACCATCAACTAGATTAGACCCTATCTGTGATTAACCAACTCACAATTAGCACTCCTATTTAGGCTCCTAAAAAGTGATCCTGAATTAACTTCCCCCAGAAAATTAACCCCAGAAGCAAAAGCCGCTATCAAAATAGTTGAGCAGGCTATCACAAACAGACAAGTTCACCAGATATGGCCAGAGGTGTATATCACTATATTTATTCTCATTATTAATTTTCACCCTACTGGTATTATTGGACAGTGAGATAATCACTAGCCCGACCCTTTGTACATTCTAGAATAGATGTTTCTACCTCATCAACCTAAAAAAGATGTCACCTACCATCTTTGAACTGATTGCACAATTAATTATCAAATGCTGCCAGAGGTGTTTACAATTAAATGCTAGAGATCCTTCAAAAATTATTGTATCTGTGACACAAGAACACTTTGAATGGTGCTTTGCCAACAGCACAGCTTTACAAAGCGCCTTGCAAAATTTATCAGGGCAAGTCACTTACCACCTACCAAGCCATAAATTACAGCAGTTAAGTAAAGAAACTGCACAGTCTCTAAAACCTCTGAATAGCTGCGCATCCCTAAAGGGTGTTACAGTGTTTACCAATGGTTCTGGAAAAACAAGAAAAGCCATTGTAACATAAAAAAAGGAAGATGGGTGGCAAACGTTGGAAGGTTGTGAGAAGAGGTCACCTCAGTTAGTAGAGCTACGTACTATAGCTATGGAGTTCCAGTATTTTCCCCATATTCCTCTAAATCTTGTGACTAACTCAGTCTATGTAGATGATGTTACTCAGAGATTAGACCAAGCACTATTAAGAAAAAGTAACAATGCACCACTATTTGACTTACTAAAAACTCTGTGCCATATTATCCAAGTCAGAACTTGCACTTATTACATCTTACACATTGGAAATCATACAAATTTACCAGGTTTCATTGCAAAGGGCAACGCTCAAGCAGACTAGCTGGCTAGCCTTCCTTGGGCAGCACCACAACCAGACATGCTGGCACAAGCAAAAGCATCCCACGATTTTTTCCATCAAGCTGTTAGAGCCTTATATCAGCAATTCCAGCTGTCAAACACAGAGGCTCGCAATATAGTTAACACCTGTGCTGACTACCAAGGCCACACTGCACCACTGCAGATGGGAGTAAACCCTCGTAGTCTATATGCTTTTCAAATCTGGCAAACTGATATCACATATATCCCTGAATTTAGCCATCTAAAATATGTGCATGTATCATTTGATACCTTTTAAACAGCCATATGGGCTTCAGTAAATACAGAAGAAAGAAGTCGAGATACACACATTGGCGATCAGCCTTTGCTACTTTAGGTATTCCCCACACCATCAAAACAGACAATAGCCCTGCATACATTTTACAAAACATGAGACAATTCCTACAGCTCTAAAGTGTGTCACACCACACTAGTATTCCCCACTCAGCAACATGACAAGCCATCATAGACCATGCACGTGACACTTTAAAATATTCTTAAAATCAGAGAGGGGAAATGTGTCATGAGATCCCACAGAGCAGAGTAGCTAAGGCTAGCTATACTCTAAACCATTTAACAGTTTTAGAAAACTCCCAGAATCCAGTAATTTTAAATCACTTTTTATCATTACAATCATCCAGTAATGCCCAGTCACCCAAACCCAAAGTAATGGTGCAAAACCTTATCACCAATAAATGGGGAGGTCCTTGTGATCTTATTACCTAAAGACATAGATATGCTTGTCTTTCCACAGAAACTAGAACGCAGTAGATACCTGCCAAGTGTGTCCGCCCTGCTCTATCTCCTGCCTGGAATCACAAGCAGCACCCTCCTGTTGACCCCTCAGCAGATGTCGTAGAGCCGTGTGTGAAGCAGTGACTAAAACAGCTTGCGCACCCACCTCACAGACATCTGAGACTCTTGAAGTAACAATTTATTTTAAAGATTTTATTTTTTTACAAATGGTTTCTTCTGCTAGTTAGTTTTCTAATAGTTCTAAAAGCTGAATAGTTTCTTATTTGTAACTTAAGTTGTAACTTATAAATTCTAACTATTAACCTGTGACATCCTAGCCTGAAAGATTACATCCCACCTGACAGCTCCTAGACTTGAGTGCTGCAACTCCAGTGATACATAAGATTCATCATTGGCTGGGGGGGGAGGGACTAAGTTTATCAAGTTGAGTAAAAAGCCTTATTTCAAACTAAGTTCATACTGTTTTTGTCATCCTGTCTGCAAAGAGCTCTTGCGAGAAGATAACAAAAGAACATTTCACACTTATTAAAACAAAAAAGAGAAATTGTCACAGCACAGCTGGTCTGTAGCTGAACAGTTAAATCTGGCCATAACAGAAAATCCAATTCAGCTAGCCTAGTTCGTTATAGAAGTAAACAAGTCCCCAGGTAAAGCAACGATAGGTTAGATTCAAACCCAAACAGGAGACCTCTGCCAATCCCATTCTATCCTAAATGCAGACATATCATTAGCCAGAGAGGTAGGCAGTGCAGAAATCTTAAATAATCATGCGCTCAGGCACAGGAATTTTGAACCCATAAAAAGGAGCTTTCAACAACAAACTAGGCTGTTTGTCACATGATCTCAGCGTATGTTTTTGTCGTGCCTGTCTCCAACCACGATTCCTAACGTAATAAAAAGCCACACCGTTTCATGCCATACCATACCATGCTGTTGGGCAAGCTAACACTGCACCTACATACTCTTTTTCAGCCATAGGACAAGGATTATTATTTCCCCTATGTTTGGGCACATTGTCTTCACCTTAGGTGTGGTCTCTTTTCCTTCCCTGCCCTTACTATTACCTTTGTCCTGTCATTAGTTGCATGATCATCATTATCAGCAGCTTTACTGCAAATTAAGTTTAAAAATGCCTTCACTTTAGCTAGAAGAGATTATTTTTAACCTCTGCCTCAATTTTCATGGTTCCTACTTGTTTTCTTTCTTTTTATGAGCAAAAAGCTTTGGCAGTTTGCAGTAATATTCTTACGTCTACTCACTGACATTTTGCAATCATTACACTCTGTCCTCTTTTAAGCATAAGCACTTCTTACTGGACAGTCCATACCCCGTGGGTTTTTTTTGACCTGAATAATCTTTGCTATCCAGACACTTCCAGCTAATGTCCACATCTTTGGCCTGATACAATTCTAACCCTCTCCAGCATTTAGACTGATGTGTCCCAATGCCTTCACCTCTATATTTATGAGTCTGTTCTTTGAAGTCAGTAATCCTAGAATCTAGCTTATGCGACACAGTAGGGAATACGATCAAAGCCTTCTTGGGTAGCGTAGCTGTGTCAGTGTGATGTTCCACTTGAGTTAGTGAACTTTGAGTCTGTTAGCTGAAGCAAAGAATGTGGCAGTACAGCTTCAGATATTCAAATCAGCCCATTCAGAAGTAATTTGGTTCTCTTGGCTGGATAGATAACGTCATGTAGACATAATTCTTAGTTACAGACCTATTTCATCCTTTCTTTGGAACAGGCTTTTTATTTTTTATTTTAACAAAAGTAACTTTTGGTTGCAGATACAAGATTGTTTTCTCCAGTAAAGTCTTCTATAGCATGCTCATTTT
>VZTT01028583.1:0-42963 GCA_013400855.1 Buphagus erythrorhynchus | reverse complement strand
GGCGGTTCTGGAACCAAACCTGGAGCAGGAGACAAGGAGGGACATGGTTTTTGTGCATGGAGAAGGCATGCCAGGCCCCTTCCCATGCAGCAACATGCACGCACTTCTGCAGCACGATGAAAGCAGATGGGTGGATGTTTATCCCAAAGGCAATACAACCTCTTCCCCCATGCAACAGCCACTGGGTATCTCTCCCTCCCTCCCTTGAAGGAGTGGTGAGGGCCAAGTGTGAAAGCAGGTCCCATCCCTCTCCACAGGATGTAATTAATTTGCCATTGCAACGTCTTTTTTCTAGTGGCTTTTGGCTCTCATGCCTGGGATTTTCTTTTATTATTTGCTGTGTGTCTGAGCAGCGGTACAGGGCTGCAGGCAGCAGTGCCTGCAGGGGGAGCTGGGATGGGGGAGGATGCTCGAAAGAAGGGGGAAGCTGCTCTGTGCGCTTTGCCCTGAATTCCCAGTTTGAAAAACCCCTCATCTTCTCAGAAAATTGGCAGAATAATCTCTGAGCTGTGACCTGGGGGGCAGTGAGCAGAGAGGCGGGCAGCAATGGCAGGGAGGGGGTGATGCTCGCAGAAATCTATTAGTGCTCTCTCTCCAATTTCCATTCCTCTTGTCTCCCTCACCCTCCTCCCTCCCCGGCTCTCCTCCCTTCCCCCCCGAGCAGAGGCATCAGCTTTAGATGAAAAATTGCTTGAGGTCTATTCAGAAGGAGGCAAAGGAAGAGTCAGCCCCAGGGGCAGCCCAGGCCTGATTGAAAAATAAGTTAATTTCAGTTTGAATCGATGGGCCTCAGGCACTGAAATATCACGGGAAATTAAAGCAGCTGGTCCCCAGGGAACCACGCCATTGACCTGCGCTAATTAATGCCATGGAGTTACCAGGCCCCTCTCCGAGAGGCAGTCCCTCCCTCCCCGTGGACACCCCAAACACCTCCTCATTTAACTAATTAGACTCACAGAAAATTGGGTGTTAATTTGTTTAGGATTTTTTTTTTTTCTATTTTTTTCCCTCCCTTTCCCAGAAAGTACACGGCAGAATGGAAATGAATGTCGGGGTCTCGCTGGCAGATGGATGCTCGGGGTCACTCCGCAATCTTCTCCGACTTGATTGCTTGATTAGGTCGTTAGCACATTAAAAAAAAAAATTGCTTGCCGTCTGGCGCTGGCCTGATGAGTGGGATGAGGCGGGAATCGCCTGGGTAATTTATCTTTTTATACTGCAAAGAATTTGATTTCAATCTGCAGATATATGGAGGTGCCTTTGACACCTGTTTAACATTACAGAGCTGACAGCTTAACCCTCTCTTGTCCCCACTACTCGTAGCTGTGGGGGAGCTCCAGCTGCAGTGGGGGGCACTGGGGGTCTGTGCCAGTCCCCCAGCTCTGCCATGGGGACCAAAAGACTGATGCCACAGAGTGATGTCCTGATCTCAGGTGGCAAGGCAATAAAGGTGGGTGACTTGCTAACATTGATGACAGCCACGTTGGCCATTCCCAGGAGCCCAGCCAGCCTGCTCCCCCAGACAGCTCTGTGAAATGGGTGGGGTGGTGGCCCCACTGGCTGTGATCCCAGCTTCTCCCAGCAGAAGACACTCTGTGCATGTCAGAGAGGATTTTACCAGGCAAAGGAAGGAGGCTGCTTCAACACATGGCACCTCCTCTGCATGATAAACAGTCTGATAGTCTGATTTACACTTTCATACTGCCAATCTGTAACCCCTGGACCACGGGTGGTTGTAAATCCTGCAGGGCCTAAGCAAAGACCCTCAGGAATGCAGAGCTTCCTCTCTTCACCCTCTCCTCCATGCCTGTGTGAAACATGGGTTTGCTTGGCTGTGCAGTCAGCAGGATGCTGGCAGAGGGTCTCACTCCAGGACATGCAATCCTCCCATCCCCAGACCACAGGGTGCAGAGCTGCAGGTGCCTCTTTACTGATGCTTTTACCACTTGCCCTTTCTCTTCCCTCCTGCCTCAATGCTCCTATCATATTCCCACATACCTCATGCTCCTCTTCCTTTTCCCTGGCTGGGTCTCAGCCTGCCCCAGCACTGCCCACTGTCACTAAACCTGCTACCCTGGAGCATCTCCTTTTCCATGGCAGTGTTACACAAATACTGGAGGCAGCAGAAGCTTTGCCAGCTGGCAGCCCAATTTTGACTAGAGCTGGTAGAAAATCTTCAATCAAAAAATGCTGATTCAATCACACAAGAAAAACTGTGTCCAGCCAGTGGAAGTGTAATCAAAATTATGTATAGCTTTCTTCTGAATGCTGTACTTTAATCTCAGCTGCCTAAGACATGCAAAATCTATGCTTTAAAGCCAAATGAAAAAATCAAAGTTACATCAACATCTCAGTAAGATCATTCTGAGATTTCCAAAACAATTTTTTTTGTCATTTGATGGGAATTTCCTCTTGGTTTTGATTAGGAAAAAATGAAAGTTTGAAATCCCAGAATGTTTAGCAGAACAGAAATCAGGAAGACTGACCATCTTTCTTTAATACCAGGAACCATATCTTCATCTGAGGCATGAAATTAAGTGAAACTAATGGTGCTCAGTACTGAGTATCGCTGGGATCAGATCCCAGTCAAACATTTCTGTTACAAGCTCATTCTGAGGAACATTGAGTGATGAGCTCCAGCATGGCACTGGCAGCCCTCATGCTATTTCAGATCAGCAGGATTGTCCCCTGTGTCCTGTTTTCATGATTTTGTCCTCATTCAGATGGCTCCATCAGTGGGGCTTTCATTTACAAGAAGATCTCAGTGATTTCTTCAAATTTATCAATGTGTTGCCAAAATTTTCACATGCCTTGATTCTGAACCGAATTACATGGTGATTTTAGTAATTAAGAGGTATTTTCACCTGTGTTGGTACATCAGTCACAACATCCAAATATGCAGTTATTTATTATTGGCACCTCACTTTTCTGGGAGAGGGTTTCATCCTTACACTTTTACTCACCTTATGCATCTCTTGTGGTTTTGGTATTCTTTGGCTGCTTACTGTCCTTGCTTGGAGATATCTACTCTACAGCTTCCTCTGACTCTGTAAGATTTGGTCTGCTTCAAACAAGGTCTAGGTCTGTCCACATTTCCTCTTGCCCCTTCCCACCCTGTGGATTGGCTCAGCTTTGTAAAATGCTTTACTGACGTTGCTCTGTACCGTGCGCCTTCCTTCTCACTCATTTTCATCTGGTTGCACAGCCTAGGGTATGGTGTAAAGACTGTTTCTGCTTCCACGTCTCAGGGGCAGTGCTGAAACCTTCTGATTAATTTTAGACTGAAGCGTGTCACATGTTTGTGCAAAGCTGTCCTGATGTGATGAGCAGAGGTGTCTTTTGGACCAATGTGTTACACCTCAAGAAGTTGCACACTTCTTTATTTTCACACAAGTCCCCTTTGTGAAACCTGTAAACCTTGTACTGGGAAGCCTATCCTCTAAAAATGGACAACGGAGAAAAGTGGACAGGTTTTCCTTGCAGTATTGCAAAGCCTTATAAATGGGAATGTTTCTAACTTTAATCATCACCTAATTCTCACCTCCAGTGCCCACTGCCCAAAGCAATAAAAGTTCAGGCACTCTGTACTTGACTACAGGTTTGCAACAGTTTTGGAGTGGGAGTTCTGGAGTCAAGACTGGCAAGGATAATCTCTACAGTTTCCTCCTCTGAATCACAAATGACAACTGATACTTATTCAGATTATTGATGATGCAGAAAAGCAAATTGTAGGAGGAGAAATCTCTCATTTTGCAAGGGGACGTGAGACTTGACACATCCTTGTTATCCACATTCATCATATTAGTTTGTTTACCTAATCAGTGCCTGAAACATTGTCTGCTAAAGAGAGAAATCTCCCTGAGGCTGGCCATAATTCAGAAATCTGAATTAGCAAAGGGATATTTAAAAACATCTGTGGTGTTCCTGTGTATAATTTTTGTTTTGTTTCCACCTAAAATTTTCCACCGGTAACACTCATTTTCTTGGCAGCTACTTTCCAAACTAGGGTTCAATGGAGAATTGATGTTGGAATTTTTTTCTTATTAATATAAAAAAATATCTGTTTTCCATACTCAAGAATTCCTCATCTATTAAAGGAAAATTCCAGGCTTGATAATGGTGAAATTTTGCTTCACCAAATCTCTCATCCTGTCTTTGATAAAGCATTCCAACAGGGGCATTTCAAGGAGCGAGGTTTATGGAACCCAAGCCGGTCCCAGCTCAGAGCAGCAGGAGCTGAGTGTCCACTAGATGGCCACAGGCAGATGCACGTCCCCATTGCGGACACACCGACACGGACACACCGACACGGACACACGGACACTCCAGCACATGCGTTTGCCAGGCTGCAGGAGGCAGCTGCGCACAGCTGTTCGCAAAACAGCACCTAAAGCAAGGGGCAAAATCCAGAGAGCCCCAGAGTCACGCTGAGACTGTCTCCCCGGCACATGGACAGGCAGGTGGAAGTTCTTTGTCATTCCCCCACTTGAAGCACTTTATGGGGTCGAGCTGCAGATCAGAAAACACCTCGAGCTGCTCTCCATGTCCAGGGCCCGGTTGCCATCTCAGTACTCAGTTTCTTCTGACAACTACACCTCTCCCTTTCTACCTCCTCCCTCTCCAACCCAAGACTTAATGACAGTGGTCAAAATGAAAACCTCATCTGGAAAAACAGCGACATCCTCATATCAGACAAGACTTGTAACCCTGGCTGGGTTCAATCTGAAGATGTGAACACTGCAAAGAATGGCTTCATATCTTGCTTGGAGCATGTCCCCACCCATATCCATGGGTACTGGGGCTGTATAACAGACTCCCATGAGAGCATGAGGTCTGACTGTGCCCTGGGTCTTCCTTAAATCCCTCCATTTTAGCAATCACTACAGAAAAGCTTCCTGACTGCTGGTGGAGACTGCACCACTTGTATAAGCCTGGAAACAGTTTATTGCTGTCTTTTCAAATGTAACATCAAGGTTATTGGTACTGTTTATGGTGACATCACTTTCTATGGCTGGTGTAAAGTGGTTATGAAGTTAAATGAGAGCAGTAAAGGTTGCACATGGGCTGCATGGCTGATTGCAGGACTCATCATCCCTCTTCTTGCTAACACTGGGAAAGAGCTTGCTGAACTCACTTTAGAAAGAGCAATTCCTATACACAACATAGCAAGAGTCCTTCCTAATAATAGCTGGAGTTCTATCCGACCCACTTGGCTAACAGGTCCAACCAGAGAATACAAGATGAGCTATGAGACAGCCCTCATCCCTCTTGAGTGAAGACATGATGGTGCATCCAAGCTTGGGTCTCCTCTAAGCTAAAAGAGTAACAGGGCACTCATTGTATACGGGCTTAATCAGCACCCAGCAAAAACGTACATGATATTACCATGCCAGCAGTCCTGCAGGCTAGGCTTGTCTCTGAATCCTGCTCTTAAAAGCACTACATGGGCCAAGAATAACTATTTGTTGCAATTCATCTGACTTATGCAACCAAGGCTATAAAATCCCACTTGACCAGGAAACGTGTTAAACTGTGTTCCCTTGGTAAATCTGGGGTTTTCACCTGGCCTTGTGCGGCAACATGATTTTTCACTTCTTGTAACCTTTCAAAAGCAAAGAGCTTAATTTTGTGCAGGGATCCCATCTTCCCCAAAGAAAAACAAGTGAGCACAGGATGTGCAGGGTCAGTGTAGTGAGATCAGTGGTTCAGCACGCACTCAGCCTGTGCATCACATCTGCACAGCAAATGCATGTCTGAGACATTGACTTCACTGTGGCCACTCCGTGATTCCAACTGACCAGTGGCTTAGCTGGCACTATAGTATAGGCTTCCATATGCTGGGACCTGGTAGATCAACACCCAAATTCCTCTTCTCCTAACATGCGGAGTGAAAAACAAGAAAAACATCAGGGTCATAGATGCATGATAGTCACAAGAAAGCTGACAAGAGTGCAGTCATCATCCTAATCCACAGAAACCCAGGGAGACATCTGTCATTGTCACAAATGGTGATAGTGCACATCCATCCTTTTGGCAATCACAGTATCTGACTCCATTAACCAAGCTGCTATCCTGCCTGAATTATTTAATTTTGCCTTCTTTTCCCCTACTAACACTGCTCTGAAGGTCCTCTAGCAAAGAGGAGACCTTAGCATAGATCTTCATAAACATCTGTACGTAATGCACTCTGTAATCATGCAGGGACACTCACATTATTACTTTCACACTAGAGAAGGTGAGTCAGGACAGTCAGAGGAGAAATGTCACATCCCCTTCATAATGCAATTCAATGGGCCCTGAAATCATGCCAAGGGATGCCAGCATTCCTCTGAGGCTGTGGAGCACTGCCTGTGCTCTGGGACTACCTCCTGGATGCCAACATCAGCTCCATGGTGCCCTGCCCTTCATCAGCAGACACTGGGCAAAGAGCAAAAGTGCTCTCTGACCTTCTCCAGAAAAAAAATATAGGTACCAGAGGCTGTGCAGCAGCAAGAGATGGTGTCTGCAGTACTACTGGTGCCCACTGTTCCCTGAGATAAGGCTCAAGCCCACCCCTACATGCATAGGGACATGCATGTAGTTGTCACTTAGACACTGAGCCTTGATCTCAGTCATGGTCATCATAAGCTGAAGAAGTTGATTCAGTCAAACAACAAATTGTAGTTGTTGTAGTGACAGTCGTGGGGCACTCTGAGTTGGAAGGCTGGCAGTGAAGGGACCCAGAGATATCAGAAAGATGTGATGGACATAAAGCAAGTTGTCTTGGTTGGAATGGACATCACAGGCACATGTGGCTGTGAGCAGTGTCTGGCACTGCTCTACAGTGCTTGGGCAAAACCTAGCTCACAGAATATCCACAGAGAAGGGCAGTGAAAAGGAGAGCAGGTTTGTGCTTCCAGAGAAGAATCAGAAGAACTTGTTGGTATCTATCAGGGTAAAAGAAAAACACTACAGAGAGAAATAGATCCATTAAGAAATAAAGGGAAGAGTAAATTAACTGAGTGTCTAAAGTGCCTGTGTTATTGAACTGTTAGAAAAATCTCTATTCAAAGTCAGAAAAGGAGGAAAACTTTGTAATAAAGGGTCATTAAAGGAAAACATGAACACAACCATCAACTGTTCCCTCTGCCAGGTGTCATAAGGCTGGAGAGGAATTAACTACTGAAATTGCTGGGATGACTATTTTTTAAAAATCAGCAGTGAAAAACTGCAGTGGTATCAGAAGAGATACCACTGTGAAGAATCATCATTAAGTGAAGATGTGAATACAAGTGTTCCCAGCACAGGGATTTGGGATAATTTTTCCAGAAGAACTAAAGTGATCGAGGAACTGCAATGCTTAAGCTAACTCAGAGACATGTTAGCCCTTAAACTACTGTTGTTAAGAAAATGGGGGGGTGAATGCAGGGAAGAGTTGTCACAGCCTGGCATCATGCCTGCAGAGCTGTTCCTGATTCTCTTGGACATGATGGGGAAAGCCTTTGCCAAGGCACTCCACAGAAATGGGCTTCAGCATGTTTTGTTGCCCACTCATCTTTACTCTCACAGGGAGCTTGTGTGACCCGATGCTTGAAGGTGTCAGATCCTTCCTGATAGTGTCTCCAAACCATGGAGAGAACAAGCAGAGTCACTGTAAAGAGACTTGTTTCCCTCCCAATACTGTGGAGAAGCACATTCCTGGGACAGCCATAAACATCTTTCAATAACAGAGCAGAGGGCAAGAACAAGCAAGTTTGGTTTTATTTGTTTTTCTGTCCCATTTAGAGAATTGGTCAGTGGCTAAAGCAACTCAGGGACTGAACATAGAGGGATAAAGCAGTGCCTGGGTAAAGAAAATATTCATAACTCTACACCTCCACCTCTGCACTAAAATGACCTTTTAAAACTGCACCTAAGAGCCCCAGCTGTAGCAGGATAAAATCCCTAAAATAAGCAGGCAATCTGCATGGTCTAGCAACAAGCAGGAGATTCCCCACTTCAATAAGCTGAAGTGTCATCCCCAGCCCTCCATTTTCCTTCTTTTCTCCTGCCACATTTTCTTTTTCGATCCAAAAGTATGTAGTGCAAGACTTTTCAGATAGGAATCCCTTTGGAAAGGCTTGCCCGGGCCCCTGCTCTTGCCCATCATCCAGCCCCTCTGTTTGCAGCTCTAGTAATTAACTTGTAAACGAAGTTCTAGCACATGGGCTGAAAACAGGCCATAGATAAAGGGTAATGAAAACAATCCATTAGAGAAAGGGCCAAATTAAACAACTCTTAATTGAAAAATGGAAATGAATATGAATTTAGATCAACTAAACAAGCATGTTATTGAAGAGGCAGAAAAGTGGATGAACTCCTAACATACCAATTAAAGACATGGAGGCAGAGATGCACCATATGCCATGAGAAAAACTCATAATAATATTTTCAGTAAGCCACTAAGTTTGATTAGTTTTATTACTCTCACTTGTATACTTCCTATATTTCTAGAAGCATGGGGGAAGTTTATGACTCTTATCTGGTATCACACAGTCATGGCTTGCCCCAGCGCTCACAAATCATTGGCAAAGGTAGCCAGCACTAGCTGCTCAATTCTATTTCATTATTAACTGCTTGCAGTGCTCTTAAAACATATATATTTTGAAATTATTGGCTCACACAGCAGCAACACTTCTGGCTTGTCCTTCACCTTGGTAATCTACCTCCAACAACCCTAACCACTCTGGTAATTTCCTTCCAGCTATGTGAATGTGCTGTTTAGAGATACCAGTTGGAACCTACTGGCAGTGTGCCTCATGCTGGCCTTTCTCTGTTCTAGGTGTGAGAGTCACCCAAAATTTTAACAAGAGCAGACAGGTCCTCACTTCTTAGAGTAATAGTGATAAGCTTAGAAAATCCAACAGCACCACTTTCTGCAGCTTTAAGTAATGCTTTGGCAGCCGTTCCAGGCACACATTCAGGAAAGGTCACCCACTGCATGGAGCAATCACAGCATTCCATACTTACACCATGGGATTCAGACTGCACCTCAGCACTCTGCAGCAAGTAGGAAAAGCTGGCAGGAGAGGGAGAAGGCAGGGCTGCTAAAGCTGCATAAAACAAGTTATTCCTTCGTGGTTTCTATCATGTTTCTTAAGGGGACTCCATGGGTTCACTCCTGAGCTCACACTCAGTGCAGTACAGGTTCCTCAGGCCTTGTCAAATTATATTCATCTCTAAACAGAGAACAAACCTTTTTGCAAAACTGAAGCAAGGTAAGCCTCTGTCCTTGCAAAATACCCTTGGCACTTACTTCCCTCTAAATGATTACTCCTCCTGATTCCTCCATCCCTGTTCAGCTCCTAAAGGGCTTCACAGTGATGCTGAAATGTGTTAATCTGATAGCTAAACCAATACTTTTTCAATTAAAGATTTAGTTGACCTTGTTTTGTTTTTAGCCAAAATTGGCCTCTTAGCTGCCTGACAAAGCTTGCTGGGTGCACAGACAATCCCCACTCCACACACAGCACCAGCCTCTTCTTGGGATTCCTTTTGCTTATGCGAGCAATTTTATTTGTCCCAAAATTTGTCATCCAATAATTACCATACAACCTTTTAACAACAAGAAGTGACAATTTTTAGCAGTTTTATTACCTTTTAAAATTGATTACTTCCCTTTAGAGGTGACTTTAATGTCCCTACAATGGGATCAGGATCTTATTTTTTTGAAATACCGATTAATCAATTTGTTTGATCAGTAGGAGACATACTTGAAGGACAAACATACACAATCATTTCAATAATCCCCAAATCAAGCTGTTACTGAACCTTAACTACTGTTAAAGTATTGTAACTACTCAGTTTAAAGTTTGGAACTGTTATGTATTAATAAATTCAATAGGGATAACTTATATAAAATCTACTCATTACACTTAAGAGATTTGTTATGAGAAACAGTGATTTAAGTCAGATGTTGCAGTATTTGCCAGCCTCAGGACATTTTTAATACTTCATAATGTTTATTAAGGATGTACTTCCCCACAGGAATCTACTTACCTCTCTTGGATTTTACAGAATCGTCTGGATTTATTCCAATACTGGCACTTCAACTCCTATGAATATTCTTTCAAATACATTGATTAATGTGGTCTTTTTCAAATATCTTGCAAAATGGCCACAATGACATCTGATCTGATTTGTGCATAGTATCTCACTATGAAAAAAATTATTTTCCCATGCCACCCAATGGGAGGATGCTCATTTTCCTTCCAGGAGCAGCCAGCTCAGTGTGGGAGTAAGACATATACAGTGCGTGTCTTCCTTGGAAAAAAAAAATACACTTTCATCTTCTCTTTAAAGGGAGAGTTTGAATATTTTTTCCTGAATTCAATGTTCTCTTAAACCAGTAACTTGCTTGGCCTCTGATGGCTATTTATAGTGTTCTGCTGAAGGCTTTACCTGCAAACATTTCCTATATATCATTCTTTCAATTGCCCTCTTTGAATTTCACTTTCACATCAAATTTCATAGGTGATTTACTTTCTCTTTGACTAATACCTCCTGAGAAATAATTCCATGATGGAAAATAAGGGGTAGATATCAGTCTTAGGTGAGGATCCAATGGAAAACCACATGAAATGCTGTAGAAGTCCACAACATGTGATGCTCACAACAATATAAGAAAACACTTTCATTAATGACCTACAAGAGAGAGAGCATTGCTGGAAGATGAGAGGAACCACAAGCGACAATGAAAATGCAAAACTATAGAGCTCCCTCAGGCAGCTAGAAACTCGTGCAAGGAAAAAAAACGCAATGATGTAAAATTATAAATATTATGAAGATGGGAGTAAAGATTCATTGTAAGCTGTCTCTTCCAAGGGGCATTAAATGATGCTAAAAGATTCAAAGCAAGATTTACTGCACTCAGGCAGTTCCGCTGCAGAACTTCTTGCCATGGGATATTAAGATATTTATTTATATGCATTCAAAATCCCAGGAGACTGCCAGAGTACTCAGTATCTGAGTACTACTCAGTAGATAGCTGCCCTGTGTAGCATCCACCCCTTGCCACTCTCAGAGCTGGTAGGGCTGTTATTATGCTTGTTAGCCAAAGTTAACAGAATTCCATATGAAACCCAGAACACTGAAGGGAAAATCCTGAGCATAAAATAGAATGTGTCTAAAAGAAGTTTGAAGTGACTGAATTAGATAAATAGAAATAAATGAGGAAGCAAGCAGACCAATGCTAATCCAAGACTATTTCCGCAAGGGATCACAATTCCAGCTGAACTGGTGTGATGCAGCTGTAGGTATGTGGTCTCTTATCTCAGGGATGGCTGACAGACAGGATGAGCTTCATGTAAGAACAACCACATGATTAAGAGATGAGCATGTGATTTATGAAGAATGATTTAAGAAAAGATCCTTGCAACTTGCTTAAGCAATGATGAAAACCACAAGTGACAGCCAGGAGAAGAAATATCTTAGATTTATTTAAAGAGTGTGAACTTTATAACCAGGGGGAAAGAATTAGGCTCATAACAAAAAGGTCTAAAGTTGAAAAGGAATATGAGGTAAAATATCATGTAGCATGATCAAAGTTGGGAATCACCTTGCCATGGCTTGTCACACACAAAAAATACGGACAAGGAAATTTCATAGAATGTGTGGTAAGGGACAATCTACTGCTGACCTATTGGAAAGAACAGTGGTGCTCAGGACTCCTCTGTGAGACTGATGTTCACCCTGGCAAGGTGCTGAGCAGATGCTACAGAAATTCTGTTGTTTCTCATTATTTCCCCTTTCATGATCAGCAAAACTGTTACTCACAATCACTTTTTCTGGAATACACATGCCATTAGTTACACCTGATGTTCAGAACAGCCATACATTGGGGTGCTTCTGCTGTCCAAGTCTAATCTGATATCAGGAGCAGAAGGGAGCCCTCCTAGGTTTAAAAGCTGCAATACAGGAAGACTAGGCAGTTGTTCATTAGCCAGCTGCAGAATGACAGGGCAGGCAAGTCAGTGACAGCTAAGATGCTTTACCTGCTATTTCATTTCCAAATCAGTTCAAACACTCAACACTAGAAGGGTGCTCCAGGAGCTGAAGCCATACAAGTTGTGTCAGCTCTACCCTGTCTGACACAACATCTCACTCCACCTCACACAGAGTGAATGCTCTCAGCTCTGGCCAGAGAAATGGGGCTTCTGGAATTCAATATACATTGTGCCACTAGACGAATCTCTTCCTTGAAAAGGTCTTTTGTGAGGAATCAAAGGATCTTCTTTCCAGCCCAGCACCAAATGGTGGCTGTAGGCAACAATAAACTCCCAATAGTCTCTCCTCTCTTGATCTGATGTCCTACAGGATCACATGTGGAAAAGTGACCATCCATCCATTTCACTCTTTCTAAAGGCAAAGCATCAGGGCTTGTTTCTCAGAGCAAAATCCTACTGCATCAGGCAGAATTTGATATGGTGGGCCATTATTTCTGAAGGCTAGTGGAAATCCTTTTAGTTATCTACAAGCTGTTAGATCAGCAGGAGTCTTGCCAGGTCAATGGGATAAGAAGCACGAGTTGCTTTTATAAAAATGTCATTTTTGATTGAGCACAAGCATAAAGGTGGTGAGGAGGGGCTCAGCACTGAGGAAAAAAAGGCTACACTTCTGTTTTGGAGGATCTTCCTGTCCCTGCACGGGGTCATACCTCAGCAGCTTCCAGCATCAGTGTTATCCTGCTAAGTGCCTTCTGAGCTACATTCCAAACCCACAAGAGAGCAACCTCCTGGGCCATCTCTTCAGCAAAGAAAGAGCAGAAACTCAAGACACATCTTGGTGGGTGCTGGGCATGCATGAGGGATGAACAGAAGGAGGAACCAGGGAAACCAGGACCCTCCCAACACCACATGGCACATAGGACAATGTCTCTTGTAGAAACTACCATGCATCAGCCACTGCCACTGTGTGGAGAACCAGGACAGTTAAACTTCCAGCCAGACCAGAACTCCACCTGCTCAAGGCTTGGCCATTACAATCCTGTGCCTTGTGTAGAAACCTGATGGGAGCAATCTATGGGGTAAAGTGAGGTGATAGAAGCTGCTGGAGCCCAGCCTTGTGAACACCATATTATCTCTGTTCAGTGTGCCTCCCACACTGTAAACAGCAGCTGGTAAGTCTTTTCCAGCTTTCTGGCTGTAATGCATGGCAAAGGCTGGTCCTGGCCCAGCTCTGCAGCTCAGGCTGCTCCTTCCTGCTGGAGGATTCACCACACAGCAGTGATATTCCACACCACCTTGTTCTACCTCCTCACAGTAGCATGACAGGACTGACATGCAGCTAAAACCTTAATGTTAAAAGCTATTAACTTAATAAAATTTAACAGATTAACAAAAAAAATATTATCCCCAGAAGCTTTCAGGGAAGCATCACTTGAGGAAGTAAATACAATCAAAGTACAGACATGGTGCAAACATCTCACTGGGACTCACCCATCATTCCCACACTGCATCCTACCCACAGATGTACCAGCTGCCCATGCCATCCCTGTGCATCCTTCTGTGGCCAAAGGAGCAGAGATGAGCTCTTTCCCTTCAGCAATGCCCACCCAGACATGGTTTCTGGGAGGCTCTCTTCTTGCTTTTACCAAGACCTTGAAATGGTGTCATCTTTTTTTGCACATCTGTTGTCCTTCTCTGATTTAGGATTCTCTCTGTTATGCACACCCCAAATCACTGGTACAACACAGCACACACAGTACATGTTGACATACAAACACCAAATACAAATCTGCCAAGAATATCTGATCTGTCTGCCTACTCATCAAAAGCAGAGGGTGGACAGCCTGGGGAAGTTTATTCAGAAAAATGTCAACCTTCCCATGCCGCTAGCTTTTCTTCATGGAGGGATGAACATGACTGGGAGCAGCACAATAAGGGGATCCAAGAGATATGATTACCTGTATCCTGTCTTCTGGCAACTCTGTTTTCATGGCCAACATCTCTCTAGCATATACGTCAGGATAGTGGGCCTCATTGAAGGCTTTTTCCAGCTCCTCCAGTTGATAGGATGTGAAGATTGTCCTGAGGGGAGTAAAACTCTTTGATCAAAACACAAGAAGCAGCAAAGATGAAGAGTCAGAGAAATGGACACTGAAAACAGTGAAACCTGGGTAACCGGCTAATGCATAGCTTTTCCCCACCTACTGTGTTTCTGTGCACAAAAGGTCAAGTGTCAGGGTAAAAGGAGAACCAGAAAATGCCAGAAGACAGCATTTTTAACAGTTACAAATCACCTTCCCTTTCAGGGACTTGCCTCTGGAGACAGTGCCTCCCCAGCAGTGAGCACCCGCAGTGATGGCAGCTGATCTGCTGCCTCTTGTGAGGATCACCACACTGAGATGAAGGATGTCCTCTCAGCACCCCGTCTGGAGAGGTGCTGAGCCTTTTCCCAGCTGCTGGTCCTTAGCCTCTTCAAGCTCCATGAGCAAATAATTCTTCACCTTGAGTCTCAGCCTTTGGACAAATTCTCCAAATGTTTCCTCCACCCTAACCCACCATTTTCACCAGTTCTTCCCCATGAGAGTCAGGACCAGCTCCCTTCCTCTGCCTTTACCCCGGCTGCTTCCACTCCAATATCCCGTTAGCTGCTCCCTGCCAGTTTGCATTACCCCATTATCCTTTAGAAATCCTCCCGGACCTCCCTGGGCAGGCAGCAGCCCAACCCTCCTCCACGCAGCCAGTTCTCAGTTTGGGACAACCAAATTGAAAAATCAGCAGCTGGAAAGCCGAGACAGATGAAAGCCCTTCTCTAGCAGATGGATGAGAAGTCTCGGAACACTTCCACTCCCTGAGGGTTAAAACTCCCACCCTTCAACTCCTCCAGTACAGAAAGCACAATTTTTAATAAAAGGTAACAATACTGCAATGGCAAAAAAACCNAAGGGAGGGAGGGAGGGATGGAGGCATCCCTGCTTTCATAAACACGCATGGCGTGGGGCACCGGCCCTGGAGGAGAGATGCGCAAGGCTTACGTGAAGGGAAACCACGGGCTCTCTGGCTTTCTTGCTTATCCCACATTCTGAGATAAATAAGAGGTCAGAAGAGAAATTACGGACCTCGAAGGTAAGCTAAGAATTAAAACTGAGAAGTGTTCCTTAAAAATACAGAGCTGGAAGATTTGCATGTTGGAAAAGCATTCGGCTTCATGCCATCAGAGGAGGTGAAACAGTTGTCTGGAATCTCTAGACACCCATGCCCAAGAGCAGGGTTTCTGAACCACATAGTTCCTCATTAACTTGCCTTTTGTCATCTGTGGGCAAGATAGCCCACACCTCTTCCCTGCCAGCATTACCCCAACCAAAGACATTAAACTAAGAGAAAGCCCAAGACTTCCCCTGTTCACTCAGCCTGAGGCAGGAGCTCCACCAGCCCACGTATGATAGCGGTCAGCAGTCTGCTCATGGCGCCGGTTAATCAGCAGAACACCAAACTGGGGCTGGGACTGTAGCTCCAGATCAGCATGAAAAGTCCATCTTCTGCCTCAGCTTTGAGGAGAAGCAGCTCCCTATTCCTCTCTTCTCTGTTTTGCAGGCCTCTGGTGGGGTTTATCAGGCTAAATGGCTCTAGTCTTCCCACGAAGGGGAGCCTGTCCCCAGAAGAAAGCTGTCCTCCTGGTCTCTGGAAAAGGGTCTCCAGTGCCAGGTGCATGGTGAAACAAGGGCAGAGGACCGTCTCTGAAATTTGTGCTATCTGTCCAGGCCACAAGTGTTTTGAAATCCACAAAGGGAATGTCCTGCATACTTTGGAAATCTTGGTTTAGAGTCTTGGCCAGCCAAAGATTTGGGGCTGCTGCAGATGCTGAAAATCATGCCTTCCCTGAGCAAACCAAGGGCACCTCCACTGTGGTGGCAGGACTGCTGAGACTGTCTCATGTTAGAGCAGCAAGGTAGTCTTATTCCCAGCCATTATGTTAAAGAAACTCCTGTCTCCACAGAGATGGAAATGATTCACAAGAGGCAAATGAAGACTGCCAGGGCACTGGAATGGCCAGCTGCTTTCTAACAGACAGGAAGCTGGGAGCAAAATGTGTTAACAATCATCAGAGCAGGTTTCCCCCAGCCTTGGCCCTATCTNCAACAAACAAACAAAAACCCCAACCAAAGAAAAACACAAAGCAACAAAAAAGCCAAAGCAAACAAAAAACCTCAACCAGAAAATCAAACCAAAATAAAACAACCCTCAACCCAACAACGAATTGCAGCCCTTATGCAAAGTAAGTGTATAAATTTACCATCAATCTAAGAAACATGTATTTCCTAGAAGGAAAGAGGAAATACAGTCTTTTTCAAAAACACACCCAAATTTCAGAAAAGCCTTTCAGTTCCAGAGAGCATAAATGGAAAATATCAAAAATATCCTCTGCTACACAGAATTAAAAGGATTCCACCAGTTTGATAATATTACTAACAAAAGCAGCATGCAAATGCAAGGGACCTGCCTGCAATCAGACCCTTCTTTAAATTCACTCTTAAAACCATTCTCTTTTCAAACAGTTTTTCTTCAACTCTAACAAATCTGTGAACTCTAGGGACAGCAGAGGCACACTGAATCATGTGTTTTCTCTCTCTGGGACCACAGGAAAAACTATTCCAATTTTGATCCAGTTTAGATTTCAAGCATTCTCCTCCACCTTCCTCCAACAAGAGCGCGGAAGCCAGTCCAGGCTCACCGGCGGGAGGGTTTTGCTGACAGTCAGCTGAAGTTTTCCCTTTTTAGCTCATGCCTGTGTAGTTCCTGTCCCTTTTGCAATTCACAATCCACTGCCCCTTTTGCTGTTTCTATCCTGCAGATATTTGCAGGCTATTGGCCAGTCATCTTCCAGCCCTTTCTTGGTACAATCAGAGGTTTTAACTGTTTAGTACAGAATATACAACTACAGCCAAATGCTGTAGGTCTGATTCTGTCTAGAACTAAAAACAAAACAAATCTGAATTTTGTTTCCTATCTCTCATCCAGATCGGGACCTGTACACCAGTCCCAGCTGTGTTATCACCCAGCCCTGTCTAGGGTGTAAAGAAAATGAACTTGTACTTGCTCCAGAGCACCCAAACTGGGAACATTTGCCTGGAGAGGGGACCCTGGTTTGGAAACGAGCCTTCCAGACCGAGCCTCCTGTTGCACACATAGCAGGATGTCTCCTGGGATAGTCGGTCTCCTTCCATCCCGCATCCTTCTAAGCTTTCACTAGAGCATCTTTTAATCCACCTTTCCTGCATCGTGGCAGGATTGATTTAATTATTCCTAAATCACCCTCAGTGGATGGTGTTTAGCTTTCCTTTGTCCTGGTGCTCTGGCCACAGCAATGCCAGAACCCAGCAAGGGATTTTTCGTTTCTGTTTATAAAGCACAAACAAACCAACTCCATTTTAACTGTGGGAGAAGTCAGGCAAAGTCTATTACCCTGACCGTGCTTATAGGAAACCAAATCTCAAAGCGGATCTTCGTTTCCTTAAACAATTTCCCAGCCTTCTTCAGCTTCTTTACAGCCTGTCTCTGATTCCCAACTATTTAATCTATTGGCAAAATATTTATTTTTACGTAACAAAATATTTAAATTCTTGATAGAAATTCTGCTTTGCTGACAGCCAATATTAAGATTACTGTATGTGAAGCTGGAAATAGCTTTTATTATTTCTGACAGGTTGATGATTTTCCCTTCCAAACTCTCATGATCCACGCTCCACCGTAGCTCATGGGCTGCTCAGGATTACGAGTCGGGATACCTGGATCCGCAGCCAGAAAAAATTAAATAAAATTACACCTGTGGCCGAATCCCCCACTCCCTATAGGCACGTCCCAATATCCGATTTATTTTGGACGGGGAGAAAGAATAAAGGGAAGGTCCCGTTGGAGAAGCCGCAGGGGCGCCGGGGCGCTCCGGCGGCCGGTGCCGGGAAGAATATTTTGCTCCAGGCCGAGCGGGTCGTCCCCTCCGGGGCGGCGGGGCTCGCAAGTGACCGGTTCCCTGGGGACTGAGGCGACCGAGGGGAGCGGGCGGGGTGGCCGCCGCTGTCTTACCTGTGCCGCCTCTTCTTTCTTTTCTTGCTCTGATTTAGGGAGGATTTGGACATTTTTCGGTCGCTGGAGGAGACATCCTCGGAATCTGCGGAAAGACAGGCAGTGGCTGTGGGCTGGAGCTCGCTCCCCGCCAGAGTCCTCCCGGGTAGGGCCAGGCCCGCCGGCTCCGCTCCCTCCGCCGGCTCTGGCCGAAGATTTCGTTGCGATCGCGCCGCGGACGGGGCCCGACGCCGGCCGCTCCCTCCAGCGCGGCCCCAGCGCCGCTCCCGATCCGGTGCGGGCAGCTTGGGGAGATGCGCCTCAGGCAGGGAAGGTTGCGGGCCGGGACCGGGCTCTAGCTCTTGCCTCTCTCCATCAGAGTCGTTTGCTGAGGCTGCTGTTGCCTCGCTGCTAAAACGCAGAGCCCCGAGAGCTCAACCAAACCGTAGGAAAATGGGAAAGCTGCAGCCCTATCTCCGCGGCCGGGCAACCGCGACCGCCTGCCCCAGCCCGGGGATCCCGGACTGCGCCGCAGAACACCGGAGCGGGAAGGGAGAAATTGAGGTTTATGGAGCTACCAGCAAAAAACCAGCCCCAGGAGGAGCTGGCGGCTATCCGCGGCCCCCGGCTCCCCAGGGATGCCACGGCCCGGGGGTGTTCAGGGCAGGACGCCGACGCCTTTGCCCCGAAGGAGCAGCCGGGGGACGGATCAGAGACCCGTATTTCGATGCGCGCTTCGGTCCCACTCCTGCCACCGGCCCGGCCCCGGCCCGTGCTGCTCGGCGGGCCGTGCTGCGGGCAGGGGCGACGGGCACGGCCCGGGACGGGCGCCGCTGCCGGAGGGAGGCCGGGGATTGCCCCGGAGCCAGGGTCCGGTGCTACTGCCTGCCGAGTGGACCCGAAGCGGCCGCGGAACGGGGCCTGCAGGCAGAGTTGTGGGAGGCTGCTGCCGTCTAGGAAAACGATGCCGAAAGACCCCTAATTCTCTGGCAACGACACGGGGTCGCGGGGGCCGCTCCGACGGGGCTCTGTGCATCCCTAGGCCGGGCTCCCGGGCCCACGCCATCAGACCACGGCCGCAGCCCCGGACGGGGGAAAATATGATCCCACCCGCCCTTCTCCTCCTTCTCGGGATCGAAACGAAATCTCCCTTCCTCCACCGAGCAAGTGGCCTCCCGCCGGCACATCGGGTGCGGGCGGCTGCTGGGTGCGGGCGGCGGCGCTGGTGGGGCGCGGCGGGTCCCCGGGGGCCGGGGACGTGCCTACCTGAGCTGGCCGTCTGGCTGCTGTCCAGCTGCCCGGGGGCCCGGGCCAAGGGCTGCAGGTGGACGCTCTGGGGATCGGAGAGCACCTCTAGGAAGGTGGGCTGGGTGTAAAAGCCGGGGATGCCGCTGGCCCCCAGCAGCCCCATGCCCACGCCGCCTACCCCGGCGGGACTGAGTACAGAACGGGCTGCCAGCAAGTGCCCAGCGGGCAGAGAGTCCAGGGTGGCCCGAGGGTGCGACGGCGGCTCCTTGTTCAAGCCCAGGATCTCCTGGATGCCGAAGCCGGTGCAGCGGGGAGGGGTGGGCCCAGAGTTGGACTTGACCCCAGCCGCGGGGGGCGGCGGAGGCAGTGGAGGAGCGGCGGGGGCGGCGGCCGCGCCGTCGGGCTTGGGCTTGCCGGGCAGGCTGGGGGCCAGCGCCGCGCCCGCTTTGCCCGTCATGCTGCGGCCAGCGGTCCCTGGTGCCCGCTCCGGGAATGCCTGGGAGCCCCCGGCTCAGGCCCCTTTTATCCGCCCAGCTGGGAGCCCGAGCGGGGTCAGAGCCGCGCAGCCAATCACAGGGGCCAGCCGCGATTAGGGATGCCAAAAAGCCGGCACCGGCGGCGGCGGGGCCGCTGCTCGGCGGGCTGGGGCCGGTGCCCGCCAGCGGACTGGGGCTGCCGCCCGCCCCTGCGCAAAGAAGGGCCGGCCCGGCCCCGCAGGCCCCGGCCCCGCTTCGCCTCCAGCCGTGCTGGGGAGGTGGGGTTAGGAAGGGAGGGAGGGAGGGATGGAGGCATCCCTGCTTTCATAAACACGCATGGCGTGGGGCACCGGCCCTGGAGGAGAGATGCGCAAGGCTTACGTGAAGGGAAACCACGGGCTCTCTGGCTTTCTTGCTTATCCCACATTCTGAGATAAATAAGAGGTCAGAAGAGAAATTACGGACCTCGAAGGTAAGCTAAGAATTAAAACTGAGAAGTGTTCCTTAAAAATACAGAGCTGGAAGATTTGCATGTTGGAAAAGCATTCGGCTTCATGCCATCAGAGGAGGTGAAACAGTTGTCTGGAATCTCTAGACACCCATGCCCAAGAGCAGGGTTTCTGAACCACATAGTTCCTCATTAACTTGCCTTTTGTCATCTGTGGGCAAGATAGCCCACACCTCTTCCCTGCCAGCATTACCCCAACCAAAGACATTAAACTAAGAGAAAGCCCAAGACCTCCCCTGTTCACTCAGCCTGAGGCAGGAGCTCCACCAGCCCACGTATGATAGCGGTCAGCAGTCTGCTCATGGCGCCGGTTAATCAGCAGAACACCAAACTGGGGCTGGGACTGTAGCTCCAGATCAGCATGAAAAGTCCATCTTCTGCCTCAGCTTTGAGGAGAAGCAGCTCCCTATTCCTCTCTTCTCTGTTTTGCAGGCCTCTGGTGGGGTTTATCAGGCTAAATGGCTCTAGTCTTCCCACGAAGGGGAGCCTGTCCCCAGAAGAAAGCTGTCCTCCTGGTCTCTGGAAAAGGGTCTCCAGTGCCAGGTGCATGGTGAAACAAGGGCAGAGGACCGTCTCTGAAATTTGTGCTATCTGTCCAGGCCACAAGTGTTTTGAAATCCACAAAGGGAATGTCCTGCATACTTTGGAAATCTTGGTTTAGAGTCTTGGCCAGCCAAAGATTTGGGGCTGCTGCAGATGCTGAAAATCATGCCTTCCCTGAGCAAACCAAGGGCACCTCCACTGTGGTGGCAGGACTGCTGAGACTGTCTCATGTTAGAGCAGCAAGGTAGTCTTATTCCCAGCCATTATGTTAAAGAAACTCCTGTCTCCACAGAGATGGAAATGATTCACAAGAGGCAAATGAAGACTGCCAGGGCACTGGAATGGCCAGCTGCTTTCTAACAGACAGGAAGCTGGGAGCAAAATGTGTTAACAATCATCAGAGCAGGTTTCCCCCAGCCTTGGCCCTATCTCACTGTACCTGAGCAAGGCAAGCAGAGCAGTTGTGGGCAGTATCCAGACTCAGCCTTCAGTCCAGACCACCAGACAAGTTGATGGGGATGAGGCAGCTCCATGTTCTGGTCATGAAGTCAAGTCACTGAGTGAGGGTCCAGATCAGTAGGTACATGGCCTGGTACAGGCATGTGGGTCAGACAGAGCCAGAAATGAGACCCTCAGTTTAAAAGCAGCTGCCAAGCAGAGGAGGGAGGAGCCCCTGCTGAGAGTCTCTCCAGGTCTTTCCTAACAACTGCCTGTACCAGTGAGCTGACCTTGAGCAGCCAGATTTGATCCTAGAGGGTGGGGAGGTTGCACTACATGCCTTGTCAGGGACATATAAGACAATCCTACCACCTCAAACTTTGGTTGTGTCTTGTCTGCATTAGCCAGTTCTTGGTTTGACCTCTGTCCCACCCCATTAGGGCTCCCCAGGTATGATATGCAATTTCCTTCCCCAGCATTCAACCTGGAGTTACACAAGCTGTGCTTCAGCATGACTGGGTCTGTTAGGGTCAAAATTCAAGCTATCATTTTGCTAATAAATCATTCAGAACTTTATTATGATTTCTCTAATTCTCAAGTTCTCCATAAACTGATTCAAATTTCTCCAGAAACAGTTCCTCCCCAAACATCTCTGAATCAGAATGACATCGTGTGGGTAATGTGGCTGCAAGCTGCAGTCTGCTGTAGAACTAAACCCACCTGGTCTAAAGCCCTCTGAAATGTTGTAAGTACCTCTGTTTGATACCAGCATCAGTGTGAGGAGTTGCACACTGTTGTTCTGCCTAAAGAACTGCCCAGAGCTCACACAGGGTGTGGATATGCATGGGGACAGCTTCTCAGCTTGAGCCCATATTCTGACAGCTCTTTGTGCACCACTATTTCTCTCTTTTTCCTTCAGACCCAGCTCTGCATCCCTGACAAAGGACAGGTACAAGGATGCGGGTTATTCAGGTTTTCTAGCTCAAGCTAGACACAGAGCCCAATTTGACAAGCCCATCAGTGTTTATCAGCCTGAGGTCCACTCTACAACATGTGTCACCTTTACCATTTTTAGCCTTGATGGTGATTAGAAGTAGTTCATACAAAGTTAATGCTCTGACCACTGTCAGGATATAAAGGTATAGACATAGGGACTTCGCTGATATATACTGGAGTTTCTTATATATCAATACTTACTTGTATTTCAATACCTTTCTAACTAATTTCTAGCAACATTTTCACCCTGTCTTGACCAGAAGAAATTCTGGCTTTATTTGAGCTTTCCTCAGCTATGTGATTCAGATGGTTTCCTGGGGAGAGAAACATTAGAAACCTTGAATTCTCTCACATTTTTCTGATCCAGCTCATCGTTTTTCTTCTTCCATAGTTCATCTGTCTTATACTTGGGGCTGAACTTTTCCACTTCTCCCATTTGTTTGCAAATCTGTCCTTCATCCAGGCACATGTATTGGGCTGACTTGGTTCTTTCTTCAGTCTTAGCTTTATTTCAGCCTTCTGTGTCCATGGACAACTTGAATCCCAGTAGAAACAATATTTGTTGTTAACCCCTTAGTCTCTAGAGGAGTGTTATTTCTCCTCCATTTCTATTACAGAAGCATGGAATTGTTGTCTCTGTCAGCATGGAGTTCAAAGCTGTCTTTGTCTAGAATGATCTCAGTGTATAAAAGTGCCTTACGAAAAAGATGGAGGGTAACTTTTTACTTGATGGACAGGGACAGGACAAGGGGGAATGGTTTTAAATTGAATGAGGAGAGATTTGGATTAGATGCTAGGAAGAAATTCTTTACTCAGGGGGTGGTGAGGCACTGAACAGATTGCCCAGAGAAGTTGTGGATGCCCCATCCTTGGAAGTGTCCAAAGCCAGGAGGGGGCTTGAAGCCCCTGGTCTAGTGGGTGATATCCCTGCTCATGGCAGGTGTGTGGGAACTAAGTGATCTTTAAGGTCCCTTTTGACCCAAAACATTCTATGATTCTCTGATGATTCAAACACCTGATCTCCCTGTGCTCTTCCATCTCTTCTACAATGGTTTTTGGGGTTTTCCAGCACTGTATCAGTTATCTTGGTCTCCTCTGCAGTGGAAGCGGATGCAGCTCCTGCCTGTCTCCTCTGAAAACTTACATATGGCAAAATACTTTGAATAAAAGTCTCTCTTAGTATGTTTTTATTTTAGCTGTATTCTTAAACTTTGGGGAGTACTTCTACTGAAGTCACAGTCACTGGACATTTTTATATTATCCTTCCACCATATGTTGCACTGTAGATGGATATAAGACATGATAATGCTAATACAAGAAGAGACACTTGCTGTATTAATCAAAACTGCTGAGACACGAAGACTGACCAGAGCTACCTGTCTACAGATGCTGTAAATTCTATCATATAAAGTCTTCAAATCAAGGCTGAAAGTTTTTAAGATATTACCTATAACTCATCCAGAATATATTGGCCTGATGCAGAAATTATTTGGTTTTGTAGCCTATTTTATCTCGAAGTTCAGGCTAGAAGGTTGTAATGTTTACTTCAGGCCCTAAAATCTTGAACTCCATGTAGCACATGGTATCTGATAGGGATGTTCTATCTATATAAAAGCCTTCCCATATAAGAAGCTTCTGATGTCAAGTGTCCTATTTGAACATATCTTTTTCTTTACATGTCAGTCTATTGATCTCTAAATAATCAAAGATACAAAGTACATGATGACAGGAGATTATGGCACCTGTCATGCCCATGGCCAAGTGCTCCCAGCTGGCAGCTGCTGGCTGAGTTACTGCAGCCCTGAGCAGACCTCTCTGTTTCCGCCTGCTCTGAATCATCCTGGTAGTTTTGAGCTGCATCTCTTAACCCCTGGGTAAAATCATCCTAATGAAGACAGCAGGACCTTGGTCACTGACATTTAACAGAGCTAGGATTCCACTTTGCTTAGCACTTCTGACATTTTCCTTTACTTCTATTATACCTTTCTTTCTCTCCTGACACAGATGCATCCATATTTCTCATATTTTCTCTCTAGCTGAGCATCTCCATTCATGCCACATGGAACATCCAGCTGCTAGGACTCAACCATGCTACATCCAGGCAGTTCCTTTGTCCTGCAGTTTCCTGTGGCAAGGTCAGAGTAACTCAGGATACCTTTCCTCTGGCACCTTTCAGCTTGAGGCCTTGGGCAGTTCTGCTCTGCTTAGGACAAGGGGCTAAATAAAACCTTTTCTGCATGGGGCTGCTGAGCAGTTAAGGGTTGGATAACAAAGCTTCCTGTTAGCTGAATATATCACCAACTTCCAGTTGCCTGGAAATCAGAGGAGAAAAATTTAACCCTTTGTGCTAGACTGGAGTGGGTGCTACATGTCAGTGTCCCATCACATCTGGTTCACTTCCTCTCTCTGGGCAGTTCTGGATGGGGCAACACCAGAGGTTTATTGCCACTCTTTTCCAGCTCTGAAAACAGAAGAGAATATTATTCAATGGATAAATGTTTATATCTCCTTTTAAAAGAAGCTTGATTTTTATAGCAAGCTAGACCCATATGTAGACATGCTTTTAACTCTCCTGGAGCAACTGAACTTATTTTTATTCAACCAGTTTCAAGAGTTCCAGTGTTAATTCATTAGAAAGTAACAGAGCAGCAAGACGTGAGCTTTATTTACCATGTGGACTAAAGTCTTTTCAGCAGATATAATTTTAAAGTCAGATAAAATGTGGCATAGGAAAGTAATGATATTTGACCTGGACATCCTAAATGAAGCTGCCATAAGTGTATATAAAGATTTGCTTGATTCACCATGAATGCTGGCCACTTCATTACCATTTAATTATAAAATTTAATTATAATATTGTTTTTTGGCTGAGATGTCCTGCTCACTTCTAAATAATGCTTTGGCACATGAATACTTCAGGTAAATTACATGTTGTATCAAAGGAGTTTGTTTGATGCATTTTCATTTAACTATATTAGATGTTCCCTTTTCTTGGTTTGTGAGGAAGAGGAAATTTTGGGATCAATTTGATGTCCTTTCCATCATCAGATAATAAAATACTCTGCCTTGTTTAAAGAAAAGTATGTGTTTGTTTTAAGGGGGAAACTCCAGGGAGATCTACTTTTACTACAAGTTATGGAGTCTCTAAGGAAAATAAATATATAGGAAAATATTACTAGATTCAGCTTCTGCCCATAAGTGAGTACTTGTCCTGGGGACAATATACAAGATAAAGAATCTAAAGCAGCTTTTTAGACAGTCCATAGCCCGGGTTGCACTCTGCTCTGCCTTTTCTGCATCCTGAGCTTCAGGACGGGTCTGGGCTGATTGGTCAGGGACAGCAGAAAAATAATGAGATACCTAGAAAGCATAGATTTCTTTGGTCTACAGAGAAGATGACTGGAGTGAGATGCCAACAAGTCTTCAAATACATTTTAAAAAATGTAGCGGTGGTGGTCTTCAAAAATTGTCCACTGAGTCTACTGAGCATAGTGGATAGACTGGAAGTATTATGGCAAATGGCTTTGTCTGTAACAAGGCAGTAGGAGAAACTCTTTAAAAGTTAGGAAAGTGTTAGGACAGGATGCTGATCCTCTCTAGGGCAGACATTAGGACAGGATGCCTATCTTGGAGAAACTTCACTGGGTGGGTTTAAGGACAGGTTACACACATCTCACATGATTGGTTTGTGTATGGTGGATCCTACTTACAGCTGGGAGAAGGCCTAGAGGGCCTTGCAAGGTCCTTGTGAGCTGAAATTGCTGTCTGTACAAATAAGAAGCCAAGATGCCAAGAACATCACTCATTCCACTGCCATTCAGAAGACAGAAATCTTCTGGCATAGTCTAACAATCAAATTTGGGAAGACAAGTGGCTTTTTCCCCAAAGGAAGCAATCTTGTTTTCCAGATCCTAATCATCAACTAAAGAAAAAACTGTTTTGCCTACAAAATTGCATCAATAATCTTAAGACTGCAAAGTGAACCAAAAAGGATGTTAGGGAATCTAAGTAGCCTGAAGCTCTGATGCTGTAAAGAGCTGCTCTTACTCATGCCACATATTACTAGTGAGGACATTTCCAATTTCATTGTTTCGCTTTCTCTCTTTGGAACCATGTTTGCATTTCATGCATGGAAGGAGAAGTCTGAGCAGGTAAAGGTGTGTTCTATCGATTTACCAGATGTCTTTCATGAAGTTGGTTGTGAGGGAATTCAGTGTCTTCCCAGTTTTGGCAAACATGCTTGCCTATAACCCACTGCAAATGGCACCTTGCCTGTGAGTGTGCCCTGGGCTATATTTTGGAAGCATTCCAGTGGGATTTTTCCTCCAGTGCACCCACAGATTGGTTTGGGTTTCCAAAAGTGGGCACGCAGACAATCTCAAAGTGATTTAACAAGGTAGTAAATCCAGCTACAATGTTCTCCACCACATCAGTGCCCACGGGGATGTGTGAGGAGGCAGGATGCTGCAGCAGCCCCCACCCAGCACCCATCAGCAGCTGTGGTGCTGCCCTGGCCCACATCCATGCCCTTGCTATGGGGGCCTGACCCTCCTGCAGGTCCAGAACACAGGTTGTGCCTGGAAGCTGCCTCCCATGAGCAGGGTGTGAAGCTGTGGGAGAGGAAGGGGCACAGTGACTGGGATGCTGGGTCTGTCCAGGCACAGAGCTTGGGAAAGCAGCAGTGCCGACAAGTTTTCTCTCTGCCTTGCCCCACTCCTTTTCAGCTTCTCAGGTAGCAGGAAAGGAAACTCACAGCTCCCAGACCTCTGCACGGGGTTCTGTGCTCAAACACCACTCAGGTGCGGCTCCTCCTGGCATGGAGCAAGCTCATTTTCCAGGTCCCAGAGGTGATTTTGCCCCAGCTGGGTGAGCTCCCTGGGGACTCCCATCCTCAACAGAGTGCTCCCATGGATAGACATCACCCAGGTCCCAGGCTGGGCACCCTGTCCTGCCCAGCATGAACTTAGTGCCACTGGGAGCTGCGACAACGTGTTACAAACCCTGGAGCACAGGGGAATCCACAGAGACATCCTGGGCATATGACATCAGCTGGGGAAGGAATGCTGCAGCCAGAAGCAATTGTTTGGAGGCTGTGGACTGGTGCAACTTCTGCTACACATGGGTTTGGGGCCATTGCACGATATGGGTAAAAACTACCTCAGAGAGATGGGGTCAGGAACAGAATGTCTTCCCCACGGATACTCAGCACCACACCCTGCCTTCCCCTGTGTCCCGAGAGGCTGCATAAACCTATGCATACCAAGAAGAGCCAAGACCATCCAGTGGCCTCCTTACTCAGAACCCTTTTAGGAGTGATTTTAATTCGTGTAAATGAGTATTTTTAATTTGTTATACTGGCCTTTATCTCTATTACCATCTCATTTGCTTTTAAACCTAGTTTTGCCATCCTGACTGAATTCCATTTGATGCATTAGGAGTAATTCTCTTCCCAAAGGGTTAGGCATTTTCTCTCCACATAAAAGTCGCTTATTTTGGATAAAGAGACGATTAGATTTATCTTTAATATTTTAATGGCAGCCAGGATTATTGGGTGGGCAGCCCCGGTTTCGGTTGTTGTTGGGGGATTAGACTCTAATAAACTCTTCAGATTGGGATTTTTTTTTTTCTGTTTTTCACAAAGTACTTGTATTTATTTAAAAAATTCCCTTCTTTTTGAGTCATAAATTCCATTTGCTGTTTCCTATTAGTATTAAATCAAGTTGATTAAATTCATAGTGTCTATTTGCACATATATCTTCTTAATTTTAACATCCACAACATAAAATCTTTAATGGTGCAATTTGAAATACCTGCAACATACATTGCTGCTGCTGTTTAAATAGATGGAAATGAGGATCCAGAGGGAAGGGAGAGGGAGACAAGAAGGGATGGAGAGATGGACAGACGGATGTTGAAAAGGGGGTGAGCTGACTATCCCCATCACATGTAATACAAAAGATTTGCGGTTGATAAGGATACAGAATTTGGAGAAAGCTCCCTCTCCTCAAAATAACCAGCATCCTCTTGGTGAGCAAAAAGAGAATGCAGCCTGCCCAGGGTGGCAAATTCAGCTCACCCCACAGCCCTTCCAGTGCCAGGAGCCAGGCAGCCCCTGGAAGCTGGCATTTGCTCAGAGCAGATGCCTGCGGGGCCGGTGGGGTGCAAACCCAAGAAGTGAGTGCCCCTCACCCTCGGGGCTCCGCACCCTGCCTCGGCTGTCACGGATCCTAGTTTAGGCTAATCGTAAACTTGGTAATAGAATAAAATGTCAGCAAAGTAGAAATCAATAAGTGTTAATGCTCCAGGACTTTCACTGCTGGGCTCCCCTCTCGGGCTCCCCCCTCCCGCACCATCCTGTCCCTTTGATTTCAGTCCCTTCTCTAATCCCCACCTCATCAGCTCCGGGAAGGGCTGATCTGCAGCAGAAAATCCCTCATTCGGGGCAAAATCAGCTTAATTTGCAGCAATTTGTAGCAGGTCTTTGCTGGGATTTGAGTCTCAAAATTATTCCGCGGGTGGGGGCCGGAGCCCCGTGCAATATGGGCAGAGATTTCCCCGCTCCTCGGCTGGCAGAGATTTGTCTGGGCAGTAATTACAGGGGGCGCAGCCCGGCCCCCGCCCGCCGCGGCGCTGCGCCCTCCGCCCGCGGGGCCTGGCACCGGGCGGGCGGCCGAGCGCGCACCGCCCGGATTAGCAGCATTAGCGGCCAGCGCCGAGCAACAATTAATCATTTGCTGGTAAATACAAGCGGGAGCCTCCCCCGGCTGGCGGGCAGGGAAGGGGAGAAGGGGGTGGCCGTCCTGGTCTGCAATAGAGCAGTGAGGAAAGGGAAGGGAAGGGCTGGGGAGGGATGGAGACGCCCGGGGACCTTGTGGCCTCGGGACGGGAGATCAGAGCAGGCAACTTTCCTTCCGCTAATGCCGCTAATTACAGGCGGCAGCTCCGCCGCCGGCCGCGGAGCCTCCCGGGCACGGGGACCCCCGGTTCCCCCTCCAGCCGAGTCCTGCCGCTCCGGGCCAGCGCCTTCCTGCGGGGGCGACCCCGGCCGAGCCCGCCGGGGCCGCACGGCCGGGTATGGAGAGCCCAGATCCACCACCCCAGCCATCCCGGAGGGGGGATGCTCGATGGGGAGCTCATTCGGAGTGTGACTTGGCTTGCAGGAGAGGGAAAACCAGAGCGGGGTGGGGGCAGCCGCTGTCACAGTGCGTTTGGGTGCCGGGCTAGCACTTCCCTTGGCACCCCGTCACTTTCTCGGTAAAAAATTAGCTTGAGGTGGAATCGGAATTACACGTGTTGGATGAATTAAAAGCTGACTAATTAGTGGTTCTGACAAATTCACTGGGGAATCATCCACTGCCAGAGAAATGTTGATGATGTGTTTTCTAGAGATCAGTTCTTGGTTCATACCGTGCAATATCTTTGTGGTGACTCAAGAAAATACGAAATCAATGCCGGTAATGATTTCTACTTGACATAAAAATTGGTGGAGTGATAAATAATGATGGGAGTAGGTCAGTTATATCAAGCAATCTGGATCACTTGGCAGGCTCTGCTCATTTGAACAATATGTGATTTTAATATAGCCAAATGCAAGACTATATATCTCAGAACAGAAAATGAAGGTCACAGGCTGCTGTCATGGGAAGGTAGCAGTGGCTCTGAGGAGGATGGAGGAGATGTGACAGATATAAAAACTAAGCATGGATTTTTGGTGTAATCTGCTCTATCAGAGCTATGCCTTTTCTGGATCTATTGGCAAGAAAATGTTACCTAGCAGGATGAGGGTGGTCTTGGCATCTCAAGACTATAACAGATTCATACTGTGCCCACTTCTGGTGTCTACATTTTCAATAAAAAACACTAAAGAACTGGAAATTATTCAGATAAGAACTTCATGAACAACCCATGAGTTAAGAGAGACATTTTCAGAGGTTGGAAGGTTCTTTAATTTATTAGCAAAGGCATAACAGGATTTAGCACTAGAAGGTCAAGCTAACTAATTCATAATTAATTTAATTAAATATAAGTATTAATATAAGGCCTGAATTTTTCACAGTGAGGATAATTAGTAGAGTAGGCAAGACATTTTTTAAACAGCTTCTTGTTGAAAAAAAAACTTCTTTGGATGGGAGTGTTTGGGCTTTTGACAGAAAAATATGTAGTTGCTTACAGGAATCCCTAGGGCAATGTATTTTGAAACAGTTTGTTTTACAAAATTGTTCTGAAATGTTAATGTTAATTTATGCATTTTCATTTTATATTATTCTACTACTATTGTATTATGGCATGAAAAATCGTTTAAATCTATTTTCATTTTAATTTTCAAACTGTTAAGTACATTTGCTACATAGTACTGAGTAAACACTAAATGAATGGAAAATCCTTTTGTTATAACATAGCAGAGAATCTTTATACTGCCAAAAGTGTGAAATATTTCATGTGCCATGAAGTTTTGGATGACCTTAATGATTTTAAAATATAAAATAGGAATCACTATCTCCATTGTCAGTCACAGTGTCTATACACTGCAGGCACTGTTTGCTGTCAGCTGTTGCTGATGACCTGTAAGACTAGTTAAATAAAAAGGAATCAGTTGCAAAACCAGCATTTTAAAATTACAACATTAATTCTCCATGGAGAGAAATACTTTAAAATGCTAGAATTTCCCACAATATGAGAGAACCTGATTTACAGCCATGTCTAATATTCCAGCATTAAAACTCTTTACCTGAGGAATGGTCTTTCCCACTTAGACCTTCTAAAACACATGCTCCAGCATAGACAAACCTTGCAGCCTTGGCTCAGGTCAGACTTGCTGACTAATGAGTCAGTCCACATTCAGTGTGGTTCTTGGATCCAGGTTGCTCTCTGGATCCAAAGGTTCTGGTCACCTCAGTTGTTGCTCTCTGTGGTGCACAGGGGTCGCAGGAGGCTCAACCTGGTGTCCTTGCAGAGGAAACAGGATTGGAAGATGCTCCAGCTGCTAATGGCTCCTCGCTCCAGACAAGAGTTAAGCCAAAGAAATCGCCCCAAACATCTGCAGTGGAGGCACCAAGCCTTCAGCACCAACTGTTTTTAGTGCGTCCCAGCGTGCCCTAATGAATTAATATCCTGCAGGGCAGTTAGAGCATGAAATGTCTAAAAAGAATCCATGGTGCCACTATTGAATGTAGTAATGGGGAATCAGGGTGAAAGGATGGAGTCAGAAGTTCCCCTATCTGGGCAACCCTAGTTGGATCTAAACAGGGGACATTCCCAAGCCAGGAGTTGGACTGTGGTGATCCTTGTCTGTCCCTGCCAACCCAGGGCATTCTATAACTCTATGAAGCTGGGGCTGTGTGGAGGCTCAGTGTGACCCGTGGTGACCCCATGCCACCCTTGCTCCCACAGCAAGGAGGAGGGCTGTGCTCTGGCTGCCCAGGCATCTGCCAGCAGGGGTCACTTACACCACTTTGATTTGAACCACTGGAGTCCCATCATCCCTTTGCTTCCCCTTTGGTGAACCAAAGGACAGAGGAGGCAAAATGAGCCCAGGATGCCCTTGTTTCCTTGGAGTCTGGGATATCTCAACTTCGGGTTGCTCGGGATAGGTCCATTGTTTATGAACACTCCTGGGCCTCTTTCTCATCTTGCATTCTTGCAGATCTGCCAATGTGCATTCCATTTTGTTGGAAGACTTGTCCTGTTGCAAAATAGCCTCTGTTTAGCAACACATCTCTGCCTTCATCCTTGTATGGAGCTGAGCAGCCCACCTTCAGATCAGCGTGGATTCCTGAAAATGCCACAGTCTCTCCACAAATACTATACAGTTGAACTTAGATGACTTTAAAGAGCATTTTGACGGTCTGGGATGAGAGAAGCCTCTATCATTGCTGCTGCTTTTGTGTGGTATAGCACGGGCAGAGCTGGCTCTCAGCCACCTGCCAGGCTTTGGTTTGTGTGGCAGAGGTGGAGCCCAGGGAAATGAGCCATGCAAGTTTGTTAGATGGGAACAGGTTAAAGAGATAAGGAAGCACTTGGAACTGAACTAAGGTGTTGACAGGCCCTGGAAAGAAAGCAATGTTTGCTGCCCAGGGATGAGGCTGGGCAAAGCTAATGGCACAGGGTGGTGCCACTGCCCCTCATGGGTGACGTGCAGGAGCATCATCTGGAGAAGATCCTGCACATGGGGCAGTCTGCAGAAGTCATTTGGCTTTGGTGTGCTAAAACCCACTGCCATCTGATAAAGCTGTGGGAGGACTGGACTGCAGTGCACCTGGTCCCTCTGTTCATGTCATAGTACTACCCTTTGTTTTCAGACTCCAAACAAAACCTGGACTAAAAAATGAAACTAAACATTGCAATTTGTTCTTAGAGTTGTTGTAAATGCACATCCTTTTCCGGAAGGTCTCCATAACAATCATCAAGAAAACCAACTTCAAACTAAGGCTGCTCTAGAGGATAATGAACACTAGAAAACCGATGCCAAAACCCTGATGGAAACAATTCAAAAAGAGGGAGAATAAAAAGGTAACGTGTGTTAAGGGTTTGATCATGCTTCCAGTTGACTGGGAAAATTAACAATAAAGAAACATTTCAGTAATCCCTTTAAATCTCTGCAACAGAAATACCAAAACGCAAAATGTTTTCATGTGGGCTTTACAGATGGATGTATGAAACATAATAAAACACATTTTTCAAACAGGAAATCATTAATCTACCTTCAGTAACTATGGCTTGTCTTGCATTAACCTAGGAGACAGATTTTCTACCTCTCCTCACATTATGGTATTGAATAATACTCATAGAAGCCAATTGAACTACTTGTGAGTAAAATGTTACTCAAAAAAATAAGACTATCAAAGCCAAATCATATGTAAATAATATCCTTCAAAGTCTGCTGAACACATCCTCTAGCCACAGAGCAATAACATTTTAATTATCAAAATATAAAAATGCTCACTGCAAAAGCCCAAGAGTCCAAAGTTTTTGAATTAAGTCCATAAAAAATAAATATATTAGGTTTAAAATTGTAGAAGGCTTTAAATAATGTATTAAATTTCTTTTTGTTATTTCTGCATTTAAATGGCTCCAGTTGGTGTTGTCAAACCTTTTGCACCAGCAGTGCTTTTTAATAAAAGCTGAAATTTTCTTGTTCTCTCTTGATTCTTAGAGGTCTTTGTGGAAAGCACAAATACAGTGAGATGCAAGGCAGCATTGTAACATTTAGCAACAACACAGAAATTACAGTTAATGAAGAATTCTAGTTGCAGTGACCTGTAAATGAGACGTTATCTTAACTAGCTTTTGATCATCTTCCTTTGGAACTGGTGGTCCATTCTGGAGTTACCAACTAAACAGGGAATAAATACCGTGTGCTTCCAGCACTTACACAAACTAGCTTACTAGAATAAACCTTCATAAATATTTTTGAAGGTCAGGGTGGTGTTTCTACAGAAAAAAACAAGAGAATTTATCCAAACTGCATGTTACTGGAATGACAAAGTCAATCTTCACATTTTCATTTGTGCTAATGAAAGGGATTGAATGACTGGGTACTCAAAACTTTACACATTTTGTAGTAATTAATTTCTACTGGTTTTGAATTGGTTGAGGTTTTTTGATGCTAACATTCTCAAAATTTGTTTTGGGAAACATTTGCTGGTTCTTGAGGAAGCTGTAGCTTTAACTACATCCTTTATGTCTACAAATACGCTTCTATTTTAAAGAAATAAAAGATGCATTAAAGAGTAAAATAACTACCATCACAGTGGCATCAGTGAGCTCATCAAAATGGTCTGGGTAGTATTACATCATGTAGGTTTGCTCTCTGGGCCTTAGACCTTCAGTCTCTCTGATTTCTGCTCCACCTTGGTAAAGTTAACCAACTGCAGGTGGCTTAGTGCTTAGAAAAGGCAAAAGGTGCTGCTGTGAGCACTACTCTTAAGGGTGATGTATGAAGGGAGAGCAGAGCTCTTAATTCAGAAAAGCTGCATTCACATAGTAAGCCAAGACATTGGAAGTATTAAATATCTGGTATCTTAGTACAGCGAGGTGAGTCTATGACAGTGAATCTATCTGTTTTCAGCTTCCTTTCTCTTGTAGGAGTGTGTCTGTAAGCAATATCCCTAATCATCACTGTCCATGTCTGACAAGCCCTATTTTGAACTAGTGGGGAAATTTGACTCAGGCTTTTACTGGCCAATAGTTTCCAAATCATGTTATGAAATTACCTGAAATAAATTGTCCACTAACATCAGCAAATGATTTTTTTTTTCTTGTTCTAATTTACGAGAGGAATAAAAATAAACTAAAAATAGTTTTTAGTTATTCAGTTTCATGCCATTGGAAATCACAGTGAGTGGTGGAGGTTTGCACCAGAAGTCTCACTGACATAGGTGGGTGGCAGCTAGGAGGGAGGGAGGGAGCTCTGTTAGACAGGGTGGGGCATCCCCATGGAGCATTCAGATAAAAAGGTGCTGTATTTTCCTCTCCAATTTTTTCTGCCTCCAATACTAAGTGTAGCACTATCTCAGCCTGGTTCTGGAGGTGTTTTGGCTATATGCTTGGGAGAGGAGAAAATGCCACTGAAAAAAACCCATGGCAAGTTTCCTGCAAAAGTCTGGGTGCTCTTTTTCAGAAGAGACACCACAGGGGCTCAGGGACTTGCTGCTGGTTCTTCCTGGTGCAAGAGGAGGAGCAGAGCCTCTGTGCTGCTTATGATATTAAAACATCCAGGACAATGTAGAAATTGCTCTGCATGACTCCAAAAGACAAGAAGAGGGAAACCTTTAAAGAGCCTTCCTTACGAACCTAGGGGAAAAACAGTGATTCCAGAAACGTTTAAAAGAAAAGTGAGAGTATAAAGACACCATCATTAACATGGCTTGAAAGATAGGATGTTAATGCAGCTGAAAGCTATTGCTGGTTGGATCTGCCAGGACATCCCCAGCTACACGGGTGTATCAGCACCAGAGGGGCTTTGACTCCGTTGACGTAGGTAGTTATAATCAGAAGGAGAAAGTGGAGAGAAGGCACAGGAGGGATGGAGACCAAGAAACAAAAAGGAAAGAGGCGGGAGGAGAGAGAGAGAGAGAGAGAGANNNNAGAGAGAGAGAGAGAGGAAAGAAAGGACAGAGGGAAAAGGGAAAAGGAGAAAGAGAGAAAATGTGGGGGGAGAAGAAGAGAAATGGGAAGGAGAGCAAGCGAGACTGTATTTCTATAATTACTGTGGATTGGCTCGGATTAAGGGCAACTAGCTATCTCTTGGTTTTTGCTTTTTATATAACAACTAATCTCCTTCTAATCAGTTATTATTAAATTATATTCCATTTTTAATTCATTCACAGATCATTGGTGGCACAATTCGGACATCTGGACAGATAATTGAATAGAGATAATTTATGTAAATGAGGAACAGTTGTGTACAGAAGTGGGGGAGGGGAGATTTCAGCTCCCAAGGCCAGTGACCTAATGAGGACTCTCCAAAAGCTGCCCTTGCACTATGGGAGGACTCAGGTGTGAGGGAGGATGCTAGGAATATGTGGGTATTGTGTGTTGGATATTAACACACATACAAGAGGCCATCAAGCCTGACCTCTCTCACTTTACCTGAGGGACCAACCTGTATTGAACATAATTTCTCCAAAGGCTGAAAATGGTGGCCAAGTCAGCACCTGGAGGTGCCCTTTGCCTCCCAGGGAGAGATTGTTCCTAACCCAGATCTCTTCATGATTTACAGAGTGATAACCCAGAGCTGCACTGACCTGACCATAGGGTGAGGCAGCAGTGAAGAAGCTACTCCAGCTCAGAACACGAGCTTGTGCAGGTCTGACTGGAACCCTGGAGGCTATTTCTTACTCTTCAAAAATGCCTCCTTGCTCTTTGATAGACATGGTCTAATCTTTCATTGCTTGCCCCAAACTCTGAATTTTGGAATCAGGAAAAACTTATGTATGTAGATTTCAAAGAGAGATTCTGTGATCAAAGGCAGTAACCAAGTACCACAGAGGAACTGGCCTAAAGCATTGTGGTAGCAGCAGTATGAAAGAACAGCCCCAAGATTCTAGCATATTGTCATTCATATGGGAACTGTCAGAATGAGCAAATGCAGAAACTGGGACAAATACTGTCCAGAGAGAGAACACAATGTGGCAGTGGGATACATCAGATCCAGCATAAACACCTACAGGGCAGGGAGTCTACTTTGGGCATATTCCCATTGCAGCCAGAGGACTCTGATCAATAGGCTCAGTAGAGCCTAGGACATGGTTTATCTTACCTTGATGCAGGTAAGATAAACTTGATTAGGGGAATTGCATTTCCATTGACTTTATTGATGAGACAGATGCTGACTAGAGAAGTAGCCCAGGACTAGCTCAGGTGTGGGCATCTCAAGTTAAGCAAATGGATCCCACTATAAGGGAGGAGAGGCATTACTCTGCTTTTGCAGTAGTGGAGCAACAGCACAACTGCATATTCCTCTGCCTCAGAACAATGGAAGATTAAAATGAAGTTCTTGTTCTGGACTGAGGTTATATTACTTATCTACAACATTTGGATGCCACAGACCTATGTGCTGAAGAAAGAAGCATGATAGATAAATTTATCTTCCAAAGGGGGAAAGAATGCTAAACTCAATTGCTATAGCAAAAATCTAATTTCCATCACTCTATCATAACAGGAGGAATTTTGCTGTGCATACTGAATTGTCTTAGTATTATGGAACTGCTGGAGGAAGGGAACACCACAGATGCATTCAGTGTGTGGGAAGACTACTCACAAGATTTGTTTGTCAAAATAAATTCAGGTCGAATTGCCAAGAATACAATGCAAACGAAATTAAACTGGTCCAAGTGACCTTCTTGCCCAGTATCAGAAATACACTGGACTTCGTTCAGCTCTGCAGAGTTTTTTTGTTGATTAAAAATTTGCCTTTTCAGGTCAGTTCTTGAGGCTCTAATTAGCAAGATGTGAAATGGCCACTTGAAGAATTATTGTGAATTTTTTGGGTAGGAATCATCAGTGATAATGAGAATGCAGCCATATGACTGACTGCAACCACAAGGTTGGGACAAAAGTTCTCAGCAAGGAGGGTTTAAATCAGCCCTATTTCAAGTCTTCATAACCAATGAAGAAAGGTGACCAAGTATCACACGTTAATACATTAATACGCACATACTAATGCCATTTGCAGGATACTGAGTTGAGAGAATTTATGCTCATGAGCAGAAGAAAATCAGGGTGCTGCAGCATGGAGAGCATATGTGGGAGTCAACTCAGCAAGGTGTTAAAAGGGAAAAATCTCAGAGCCAAAAAATGTGCCTCAGAGACTGACAGTAGGACAGTGAGAACATCTGGGTATAATAGTTTGGTATGATTGCAATGTACATTTGCAATATGACAAAGCTCTAAAAAGGATTGAGACAGCTCCACATTCAGAAATATGACTTTGTGGAGCAGTCTATTAATGTTGTATTTCTCCAATGTTAAAACTCAAATTTTCTGTGCAGTTTTGCAATTTTGTTTTTTAAGGAAATACTGATAAATGGAACAGAGCATAGAAAAGAGGAAAGAAAATGCCTGGGAACTTGTGGTTTTCATCTGTGAGCCATGCAGAGATTTGTCTGACTTAAGTGATAACTGCAGAGGAATAGGAATCCCTCAGCTATCAGAAAGGTAGAGAATCTGACTGATGAGGAAGACAGATTTGGGCTAGCACCAGGAAGAGGAGTACTAGTCACTAAGAGAAAGGCAGATCACAGGTCACCTATGCACAGGATAAAGATGAGCATTGAGAGGGAATGGATGATGTTAAACTGTAGATGTTTCCCCTGAGTAACTGGTGGACTGTGGGAGCCCTGTCAATGGGAACATTTAATAGATTAGACATTTTCACTCTCACACATTTGCCCTCTTACTGGTGGTAGCCACCACTGCCAGACACAGGAGCTGTGCAATGCTGCTGACTCCTTGCATCCTGTGAAGGATAAATATAAATCCCAGTGAAGGCAGGAAACTCCTACAAAATGTACCATGTGCCATCCCAACCTCTTTGACATGTTTTCCTGAAATCTTCTGCATGCTCTGTGTCTTTTCTGATGCTGACTTCCCTTAAGTATGTTGGGGGCTGCTACATGTCTTAGGGTTTCAAACCAGTTTTCCTTATTAAACTAGTTTGGTGATATAGTCTGTTAAGAAGGGACTACTGTGTTTGCTTATTTGTTTTAATAATATTTTATAATATTAAGCCCTCTTTTCTGTTATGGTGGTTTCTTATGGTTATAAGAAAGGGAGCACTGCTGTGTGTCCTAAACTTATCTAGTCTGGGGTAGTGTATTTCCTTTGCAAACTTATTCAGTAGCCAAACCTCATTGACATTTATCTCCATTTCATCTCTAGTTTCCCTCACTTCATCATGGACTTAGGCCACTGCGTTTTCCCAAAGGAGCAGGTGGGCTGTGATGAAAATGCAGACTCAGACATAATTGACTCTGAGAGAGCTTTGAAGACCAGAGCTAATATCCTGGCTTGGCAGACAATGCAACATGAGAATCAGCAACGTCTAGAACACAACGGTGAGCTGCTCATATTGACTCAAAGAAACCTTTAGAGAATGTGTCCATCTAATGTGTCCACCTTTAATCCCAGATATAGTGGATATAAGTCCAAGGCCCATCTGGCCAAGGGACCATTATCCTCTCATGGTCTGTCCCTGATCTCAAATGAAAAGGTTTGTGCTCTTCAGACAGACAAATATGTGTGGATCATCAAGAGTGATACAAGTGTATGACACAAGCATCCTGCTTTGTATCCGAAATAGTGCATCCAGCAGGATCAGGACAGTGATTGTCCCCTGTTCTTGGCACTGGAGAGGTCACACCTTGGATCTTATATTCAGTTCTGGGCCCCTCACTACAAGAAAGACATTGAGGTGCTGGAGCATATCCAGAGAAGGGCAATAGAGCTGGTGAAGGATCTGGAGCACAGGTCCTGTGAGGAGGATCTGAGGGAGCTGGGGTTGTTTAGTCTGGGGCAAAAGGGGCTCAGGAGGGAAGTTATTCCTCTACAGCTACCTGAAAGGAGGGTGTAGCCAGGTGATGTTCAGTCTCTTCTACCAAGTAACAAGGAATAGGACAAGGGGAATTGGTCCCGGGTTGTGCCAGGGGAGGTTTAGATTGGATATTAGAAAAAATTTCTTCATAGAAAGGGTTGCCAAGCACTGGGACAGCTGCCCAGGGAAGTGGTTGAGTATACCCCTGGAGGTATTTATAAGACAAGTAGATGTGGGTTTTAGGGGCATGGTTTAGTGCTGGGTAAATGGTTGGACTCAATGATATTAAAGGTCTTTTCCGACCTATATGGTCCTATATTTCTACTCTGTTATTAAGAATGCACGGGGTCAAGGAAAGATGATGGAAGACAATCATACAGACTGAAAATAGCTGGGAATAGAGAGAAAGGATAAATGAAAATTTTCCAGCCTTTACTTGAAATTTCATTACTTGTGGTGGATACTCCTGCCAACCTCATATATTTATAACTTCCCTAGATTTGCCCAAGGAAATGCTGCCGAAATAGATATTTCTATTAAGGTATATAGACAGTTAATTTTAAGTCTTCAAGGCATCACTTGATTTAGCTTTCCTAGCAGGGAGGAGCAGTACCAGCAGTCATGTTGGTTAACTGGTGGTGATAGGGAAGCAGGTGCTCACACCACTTTTAACTCTCACAGCAATGCTCAACCAATCATGGGCTCACATGGCAGTGATCTGGGTGGCACACCCCTGCCCTTTTCCTTTAGCCAGACCCCAGAAAATGGTAAGAGCCAGTACTTTGTTCATCTCCAGAGTCTGGTCAGCTCTTGGGTTTCCATCATTTTCCAGGTCACCATCCTGTCGTCATTCCTGGTTAGTAAGAACACAATGGGTGTGGGTGAGGAGAGCAGAGATGTGTTCAGTGAATCGGTGTTGCTTCCTTATGCCTCATCTCTCTCTGAGTACTTGCATCTCAAACACTGCTCATCCACCACTGATGGTGGACATCAAACGAGGAGATGGATTGCTAGAAAAGTAGGACTAGTGGGAACCCAGAGAATCCGTGTCTTTGTCCCTTCTGCTCTATGCCATGACCAATTATACCCATCTCATTCTTGACAGAGGGACAAGCATCTAAGTAATATCTTCCAGTGTCTCCCTTGCAGTCTGCTTTGCTCTTCCTGCTCATTTTTCTTAATTTTGCTCCTAATGTCTAACACAGACCCTTCTTACTACAATTTCCTGTGCCATGGGTAAAGAGGGCAGTTTTTTTCCTTCTTCCTATACAGCTTTCATGCCTGGGGATTTTCTTTTATCCCCTCTCTGTCTTCCCCCTTCAAGTTACACAGCATCCCTTCTTTCAGGTTTTCCTTGCAGGACATGTGTCAGATCTGTGGTCATTCTCATTGCCCTGCATTAGGCACTCTCCAATGAGTCCACTTAGAAAGGCAATTCCAAAACCAGGCTCAATAGACCAACTAAAGTCTCACCAATGCTGAATACAAGGCAAGGTAATTTCCAGAGCTCTTGACAGTTGTAGTCTTATCCATTCTTTACAGTAGGAGGTTTGATTTATTTGCAACACTATACTATTTTTGACAGTGCTTGTAATCCCTTCTAACCCCTACTGCTTTTTTGGAAGAATTGCTGCATAACAAGTTGTTTTCCAACCCCTGTTTATGCATTTCATTCTTTCTGCATCACTGAGATTCTTTGCATGGTTTCTTAGTGATTTGCATCTATGTTTTTTCAACTACTTTCTGAAATTGCCAAGATGATTTTGAATGCTAAGTCTGTCCTTCAGTGTACTTAAAGTGACTTCCAGGTCTGTGTCTTCCTGATGTGCCCACTCCCTCTTTTGTCATTCATGTTAATTCATCCAGTGAGCAGAACCAGACCCAGAACAGATCTTCATGGAGCTATTCTCAATACATCTTTTATTTTGATAGTAAACCACTGAGAACTATTCACTGAGCACAGTTTTTCAACTAATTTTTCATCTATCTAATGTTAGTTTCTGCTAATTTATATTTCTCTAGTTTACTTATAAGGATAGCTTTTGAAATGGAGCCTAAACAGCTTATAGAAGTAAAGATACTCAACCTCTTCTGTTCCTTCTTTGTCTACAAGACCTGTTGCCTTGCTACAGCAAGAAATTAGATTGACTCAAAGGGATGATCCTTGACAAATTCACACTGAAAACAATTGATTGTCTCATTTTAGCCTTTGATATTTAGAGATAACTAGGTAATTTATTCCAGAATTTTAATAGGAAAGGGAATTAAGCTGATTGGTCTATAATTACCCATCGCCCTTTCCTTCACTTCTGTAAGAGCAATGCCTGTGATTTTCCTGTACTCTACCACATCTCTACAGGTTCTGGAAGACAGCCTCCACTGACTCTGAGACTGCTGTAGCCAAATTTCTAAGCAGCTTCAATGAAGGTCGTTATGCCAAATAAATCTGAATGCATCTAACTCAATAACATTACCTCTCCCACACACTTGTCTTATTCTATGCCAAGATTTTACTTCTTTATCACTGTTATTAGTTTCTCTAATATTATCCTCTGCCAATAATTTTCATTCCCTGTTGAGCAGAGATCCAATATTTTGCTTAGTCTTCCTCTTGGTACTAATGAATTTACAGAATGATTTCTTGTTCCCTTTGATTATCCTGCTACTTACAAACTTATTTTATGTTTGGCTTTTTTGATTATATTCCTGCTTGCCTCTGCTGCTCTTCTGTACTCACCTTTTGTGCACCAAGCTATTGTTTATCTTCTGCACCCTTCCTTCGCAGGTGTGAGGTCAATGGGTAATTTGTGAACTAGCCAAGTTGTTTTAATTTTTTTTCCTATTTTATGATACAATAGCCCCTCCTGGAGCAGAGGAGGATGAGGGGCTCAGAGAAATAAGGCTGGTGTATCATGAGTTTGCTGCAGTTAAAGGAGAAGGTTAAAGGGCAGCTTGAAGGTTGACAATTGGATTAGGAGATGCCAGAGGCAGGGAAATTCAGGAGACCCCTCTTTCCCACAGTTGTATTTGTTGTAACAGCAATTATTTTGAGCATTATTAAAGATCAACCACAGCTCTAATGACATTTATGTAGAGGCGGTGAGACTGCATCCTTGAATTTGGCAGTGAGAAGTTAGCCTGCTTCTCCAGCCTGCTGGTTGATCTGATCCTCAGCTCACTAACGGTGAGCAGGTTGAGGAAGGGTAGGAGACAACAGTGCTGTGCTGCAAGGAGGCCCTGCACTCCAAGATAACCAGGGACAATGGCACAGCCCTGGTGTGCCCCCACAGTGGGGCCTTGTCACCTCTCACTATGCCACCACCAAGCCCCCATGTACAGCACCAAACCTTCCTCCAGCATCCCACCTTGACAAAGCCAGGGGCTGAGTGCATGGGTAGAGGGCTTGAGGAATGCCAGGGTGAGGTCCTCCTCAGCACCCTGTCACATCACCTTGCTAATGCTAGCCCATGCCCATGTCTTCTCCAGAATACCAGTGTCAGTGTCCTGGCCCCTTTATACTCCCCGTTTTGTCCCGACAACAGGTGCTCCTCCCCCTGCTGCTGCCCTGGGCTCTATGCAGACATCTCCCCTCCCTGTGCTCCTCATTAACACCCCTCCTAACCGGCAGGAGCAGACACCACCAGCAGCTCCTTTCCCCTCCAATCCCCTCCCCTTCCCTTCCATAATCTATCTAAATATTAA
>VZTT01028582.1:20320-30799 GCA_013400855.1 Buphagus erythrorhynchus | reverse complement strand
GAAAATTCACCCCCCAACACCAGTGCAGAGCAGAGCGAGACAGTCCCCTCCCTAGCCCTTGGTGTGCCTGTGCCTGATGCTCCCAAGGACAGTGTTATGGAGCACATGCAGTGCAGGCAGCTCTGTGCTGCTGCAGTTGGAGCTGCAGGTTGAGCTCTGGTTGGCAGAGGTACCCCAGGCAAGAGGCTATGTATGAACTTGGATCCTGTGTATAACAAAGAGCCCAGGGACCAGGTGACCAGACACTGGGAGCCACAGCAGGAGGCTGTACATAAATCAAGGTTTGCCCACCCAGGTGCTTTTCCAGCTGTGTGATGGATATTTTGTCCAGATAGACACTGAGAGATCATATCAAAAGCTTTAGTGAAATCCTAAAAGATCACATTGACTGGCTTCCCTTGATCAGCTACTTGGGTTACCTTGTCATAAAAGGAAATCAGATTTGGCAAGCAGGGTTTCCCCTCATGAAGGCGCATTGGCTGTGACCAATGACTGTGTTGTCTTTCACGTGTTTCCCAATATCTCCCAGAATAATCTCCACAACTTTACCCGTCACTGAAATGAGACTGACAGGCCTGTAGTTTCTAGGATCCTCCTTCTTGACCTTTTTGATAATCGTAACTTTGGTAACCAGCTTCTAGTCAACTGGGATATCTACAGATTCCCAACACCTTTCAAAAACCACCCAGAGGGGCCTTGAGATGACATAGCCAGGTCTTTAGTTATTCTTGGATGAATCCCATCAAGCCCCATAAATTTATATGGATCTAGCTGGAGCAGCAGATTCCTCAGAACTTCAGGGTCCCCTGGGAGTTTAGCATTTTCACAGCCAGGGTCGTCCATCATCGGTGTTGAAGACAGAGGCAAAGAAAGCATTAATCATCTCCATCTTGTCAGTATCCCTGAGTATGAGGTGACCATCTTCATCCTGTAACAGACTGATGGCATTTCTGCATTGCCTTTTGACAATGTATTTTAAATAAATCATTTTATTGTCCCCCGCGGTTCTGGTCCGCTTCAACTCCCAGTTGAGCTCATGCTGGTCAAAAGGCCACCTCCCCCATCAGTTTTCTTTAATATTTTTGTGAATCAAAGGGAATTTATCTTGCTTGAATTTGTCTTTAGCAGTCCATCCACCTCTGTCTCGCAGTGCATTAGGTTAGATAGTTTTGATAAGTGAGGTTCCCCCCCCCATTACTAAGTGCAATGCTCGGGTGGTGTGTTGAGGAAGGAAGATGTCCCCAACAAAGGGGAGTAGTTAGCAGCCAGCAGCGTGTATGTCCTCACAGCCTGTGGTACTATTTAGGCCTGGATTTGGGGGTTTTCTGGCTTTTCACTTTATACAGGTTGTAGAAGAAAAAATTAAACTCAGTGGGTTTCTATAAACTTAAATGGTTTAAGATTGTGCTTTATGGGAGATTAGGATTTATCAGTTTAATTGTAGCCTTTTCCTCTGTGAAGGAGCTTGTGGGGAAGATATGTGCTTTTGTGGAAAAAGAGTATTCTGTTGTTAATAGCTGTACAAAGATATGGAGGAGAAAGCTGATACTTGTATTCTCCCTTTGTTTTTCAAATAAGCATCCTTACTGTGTTCCCCTTGCTTGGGATCAAACAATTTTGAAATATTTGCTTAGTTATTGGAGTATCATTTGAATTGGCAGGTCTGAAATTTGAAAAAACCCAAAACAGTATGAGCTGTTTTTGAAATAAGTTGGTGCTTTCTTTCCAGGTGCATTTTTTTAGCACAAAATTCCTATTTTTTGAAAACCCATGGATTTCCCATGTGGGAATAAAATATTTTTCTTACTAGGCTGCATGCAGATATTATTACTGAAACAAAAATGACTACTTTTGTAATTAAGAGATGATGCTTTAAAAAGAATTACATTAATCAGGAATTAAGCGTGCTTCTCCCTGCATAAGCATACCTCTTTTCAAGAGAACAAATTGTGCTTTTATTTTTTCTCTCTATTATAATAAACTAATTGCTTGCTACTCTATGGTAGCATGTACTTCATTTAAATTTCTTTTACTGTGTCTTCTTGAATCCCTCATTCTAATCCTTGAATGTGGTAGCATTTTATAGTATTGCTCTTGCTTTCCTGGGCTACAGTGTATTTTCCTTTGATTTCTTTCTGGAACCTTCAGTTGCAAATAGCATCAGTCAGCACTGATGTGTGAACCTCTGAGCGGCAGGAGAGAGTTGAAGGAAGGTAAAAGTTTATATGCTGTTTACATGTCGAAAACTTGCTTTACAGGTGACAGTCTCAAAATATAATTGTTAGTGGAATTACGGCATGAGCAGATGGTGTTCAACCCACAAAGCTTTGTACTTATTTTTGTTGTCTCTGAAGAAATTGGCAATGAAAATGGCTTAGCAAGAACTGTTCTGAGTTGAGTTGATCTTTTTAATAAAGCAGAAAGGTATTACTTTAAATACTGTGTTTTAGAAAAAAAAATACTGTATTTTTAATGAAATCAAATGCAGTCTTTTTCAAGCATTTTTGCCACAGTCTGCGGATTAAAATTTGCTTTGGTTTTAACCTGCAGTGAAACATTTTCTTTTTAAGCATTAATAAATGAACAAAGGGCCAAAGCATAGCATCCCATTTTATTTCTCAGTTCCTGCCTTTATGTTTTTGAGATGTTGAGGCATTGTCTTTCTTTTCAGTTAAGAATTTGAGCTATGGCAGAGAAAGTATTTATCATTTTAAATTTGCTGTAGAAAATGTCTCATCTGTAATAACATTTTGAAGTAAAACCTTAGAAAAGTAACCAAGCTACCTCTTTAAAAAAGTTCCCTTTTTTCCCTATTGAGGAAAGAGGATCAAGAAAGACAGTATTAAGATAATGGGTTCTTCAGAGAAAATTGATTGTTCTCTGCACGCTTTAGTCTTGAAACAAGTTTTGCTACACTCTCAGTTAAATAAGGCCTTGAAGTCAGTTCTTCAAGGCTTGTAATATATTGCTTTTATTGGACTGCTTCCCCTGCTCTGGCTCTGCTATTCCATCTCCACAGTGTTATTCTAACATTTCAAAGTCTATGAGAAGCCTTAAACCACAGCTATGAAATATATTGGGTTTTTTTCTCACCTCTTCCATGTTTTCCACCTTTATTTCCCTCCCCTCTATGAAGTATGTTCTGCTTTTCAGAGCCAAGACCTTCAGTAGTGATGGCATGAGAAGAGTATCTCAGTAAACAGCAGAAATAGAAATGTGCAGTAGGTTGGGTTTTGTTGTTTGCTTCTTTTGATGGAATATGAGATTCTAGCCATGGTAAATGTATCACCAACTTCTAATCGCAGAGTTCTTAACCAAGAGCCTTCAAATACAGAAGGGTGCTTCATGGGTTTCCTGTGCCTGAGCTCCTGTTGGTGAGTAAGAATCTTCTTCTGCCTTTTGCGTAGCTTTTTGGAGATCTTCAGCTCCAAATTCTGATATTTCAGTCAGTATGAGTAAGGTACTCCTACAGCATGAGATTTATCAAGTTAGTAAAGAGGTCTTGAGTACTCTCTGTAGAGGTATTCCAGCCCTGGGTGTCTGAAGCAAGACTGTGATTTAGTTCCTTGGATGCATATATTTGATCTTGGTGAGTCGTCTGTCCCTCATTGTGTTTACTTAAATACTTGCCTATTTTTTTGTTTATGTGAATGCTACAGGAAAGTTTGTGCTAAGAAAGGCCAAATTTTAACCTGACAGTGAGGCAGTGAAGCTCTTTGAGCAGGTCCAGGTATAATGTCATCCTTCAGTGTCATCTGAAAACCATCCTCAAGGAGAGCAGCTATCCATGAGGCTGGAATCAAGTCTGGGACCAGACTTTGATGCCAAACTTGGGGCGAATGTTTACTCTGGCCCAGCTTTGGCAGTGGATGATGAGACCCTTGAATGCTTATTGACAGAGCAGTGAGTAGGTGTCCAAAGTGTCAAAGTCATCACCATTATTTTGTGTAGAGAAACAGTGGGGGAGAGATCTCTGCAAGATGCAGAGTTTGTGTGTTAGAGAGCAGGCTTACCTTTTGCATGAATAGGCACATCAGTCACCTCTCAGGGAGTTAACAAGTTTTGCTCCGTTTATTATCTTCTACCACGACTGGTGATGACAGGGGAGTTGTCAAGCTGTTGTGATAAAAGGGAGCAGACTGCCAGGATAGTTCATGTAGCTTTTAATCTTTGTGTATGCCTGAGGGGCCTTGGGAAAAGAGGATGGCAGGGAGCAGGCTGGATTAATTTTTCTGGATGAAATGGATATGTCCTGGGGGTTGGCCTACTTTAAAAATAATTAGAATTCTTTGAAATCTGTTGTCCTTGAGCACACTTCATCTGTCCTATGTCCCCTTTTCTCTGATTCTCATATGCCTAGATCTTGTGGTTGAGAGATGCCTTGTGCCTCTTTGGGAGGCATTTGTTTTGATAATATTTCCCAGGGGTGCATAATTTCTAAATCAAAGCTGACTTGCATGTATGTGTGTGGTGAAATGCACACAGGGACTGCAGGTAATCAGAGGTACCCTGTTACGATTTTGCTCTTAAGCCGAGAACAGAGAGGCTGCTCAACTTACAGTGAGGTGTGTGAGACATTGATTCTCAGTTCTTAACATTTATATTTACTGGAAACAATGATGTAGTTTTCATCTTTAAAATAAACTTTAAAAAATAATCCTGCATGTTTGCATCAGGTGACAAAGGTATGGTTGGATCCTTACAAGGATCCTTGATGGTGATCATTGATTGACTGCAGCCAGCACAAGACTGTTAGTGTAGTGAGATGCCTTGATCTTGCTTATATCTTGGTTATTTCATGTTTTTATTCCAATCTCACCCTCAGCTAAAGGATGAATACCTCATTTACTCTTTTCTTCCTGCTCGTTTTGGATTTTTCATCTTTCATTCTTTGTGGGAAGTGGGGGAGTTAATAGGCTTATTCTCACAACCCCCTGTTCAACAACTTAAGAATTTTCATGTGTTGCAGTAAGGTATTAAGTGATGGATATCTGGAATTAAGGAAGAAAGATAAATGGTCAGATTTCTCTTCTTGACTTTATAATAGTTCGGGCAATGTGTCTTCTAACGGGTTTGTCACAGGATATAACACACTAAGGTTTTTATGCGAAAAGTAAGTTTTAATTTTAAACTCTACAATTCATGTCTTTGATTAAAGAAGCCTTCACAGCCTTAAACATTAAGCACCAAATTTTTTACTGATAGACTTGGCCAGTTGGCATTGCTGCAAAGGAGGGGCATATTGAACAGGTTTTTGAACAGGTTTTATCTTGTATGATATTTGCAAGAATTTATTCTGTACGGATAGCTTGTCAAAATACTGTTTGCAATCTAATCCCAGCAATCATAATTTTCCAGGAATGGCTTCATAGTTGTTAATTTTTCAGAAACAGACAGAACTTTTATCTATAATTTGGTTTATCTACCAACCATAATGTACTACTTAATGTCACCAAAGGCATGATGTTGCAAGCAGAATTCATTATAATTTTTAGGTTGATGCTTTAAAAATATTTTTTATTAGCATAACAAAATAATCTTGACTCTGATGCCTTAAAATATTCGTTGATGAGAATGCTTTTGCATGTCAGAAATAATGATTTGGTTTTTTCCTTGTTTTACTCTCCAAGCTGAGATTTCTTTATTGCAGAACATCGGGTTTTTTTATATATTTACTAAAATGCATGGGCATTTATTTTAAAGCCGAGTATTACTGATGAGGAAGTTAAGATCTCTGATATTCTGTAAGTCGCTTTGGCTTTACACGTGGAAACTTTTCAGCAGTGTATATTTAATAGATCTATTCATAGCCTAACACCAAACCCCAACAACTTTCCTGCAGGAAGTCCATTTTCTGCCCTACATGCATTTATTAATTCTGTCATGCCTCAATGTTCCTTAGCTGATTTTATGCTGTATGGTCTATAGCATTCAAAGAAACTTTAAACTGTGTGATAAAGACCAGTTTTGGCAATTCAAATGTTGTATAACTGGTACTGGTTTTATCCCAGTACTTGTTAACCTTCATGATGTTCCTTTACCTTAATATATTTAATTTAAAATTTTGGTTTCTTAACTTATTTTGTCTGCAGACTGAAGACATACCAGCACTATGCTGACACATTCCCTAATACTCCTTCTTATCTAGCCATAGTGGCATAAAAGATTGGATACAAGAATGGGAAAGTACATAGAAGGTAGTTCTGCCTGATATTTGGGTGCACTTTCTAAGGAAAGGGTAGCTTTGGACACCTAGAAATACATATTCAAATCATCATGCTGTGAAAAGTCACCAGTTCTATATATATCTTTTAATGAAAATTCTATTGAGACTCAGAACTTTCCTGAAAAGTGAGAAATGCCCTTTCCTAGTAGAGGGCAACTGCTGGTTATGCACATCTTCCCTCTCCTCCATGAATATAAGAATGTGCAGCTTTCTACTTGGTTTTGTAGTAAGAAATAAAATAATCCTTTGTTTTTAGATTTTATTTGAAAGAAGAAAGGGGAATTCATATTGCTAAGAATATTTAACAGGAACATACTTTGTTTTGTAGAGCATAATGGTGTTCCTGCATTACCGTAATGCCACAGGAATCTCTGGGAGAGCAGTTGTGGGCTCATGGGGAAGACAAACAGAACCCCATGGGGAAGTGAACAGACCACTCAAAATAATCTCTTTTACTGTTGTGGGCTTCTCCTAGTTGGATTATTTCCACTTGGGTTATTTCTGATACAGGATCTGGGTGTGGTGGCTCAGTAAACCACACAACCGGGCAAGTCTGCTGCTTTTTTTTTTTCTGATGTTCACAATACACCATGAGTATCTGACCCTAAACACAGAAGTGTGCTGCCTCTTGTGTCTCTGCTTTCTCAGCACAGCAAGTGGGTCTCCTGCAAATGAGAAGAAATTTTTAAGGAGAAGAACTTGGTGAGGAAGGTTCGTTGGTGTTTGTTTTGTTCACAAGAACCATAGAATGGTTTGGATTGGAAGTGACTTTAAAAATCTTTGGGTACCAACCTCCCTGCCACAGGAAGGGACACCTTCCCCAGGACCAGTTTGCTCAAAGCCCCGTCCAACCCAGCCTTCAACTCTTCCAGGAATGGGGCATCCACAGCTTCTCTGAGGCAACCTGTTCCAGTGCCTCACCATCCTCACAGTAAATAATTAATTCCCCATATCTAATTTAAACTGACCCTCCCTCAGTTTGAAACCATTCCTTTGTCCTTGTAAGTCCCTCTCCCTGTGTCCTGTAGGCCCCTTTAGGTACTGGAATGCTGCTCTAAGGCCATCCCAAGGCTTTCTCTTTTCCAGGCTGAACAATCCTGAGTGTCTCAGCTTGCCTTCATAGGAGAGGTGCTCCATCCCTCTGGCTCTCCTCTGGACTCAGTGTAGTGCTGTAGTTGAGTTGTGTAGTCTCGTTTTGAAGGTACAAAAGAAGCCAATCCACTCAAGCCAGGCAGCTGCTGTCCTGCCATTCTGCACGTGCCTGTTCTCCCTGGTGTCCCTCAGAGGTGCTGAGAGCTCTGAGGATGGGCAGCCCTTGAGCCCTCTGTGTGCCTGTGCACAAGTGATGGTTGTAGGCAGCTGGAGAGGCAGCAGTGTTCTCTGTGTTTTGCTACTCCCAGGCACTCTGTTTGTCAGCTACCTCTCGCTTCCAGCAGCTTCCCCTCTGCCCCACTCCTGTTTTGAACTAGCTCAGCACTGGTGTTTACCCTGATTATGGATGCCAAATTCATTTGGCTTGCCCATGCAGCTGTCTGTGGGGAGTCCTTGATCCAGCTCAGCATGCAGCTGTAAAGGTGCTCATGTTGGCACGCAGACAGGACAAAAATGCATGGTATAGAAGTAAACTGACTGCAAAAATGTAGCCATCCCACTCCATAACATCAGCCTGAAATATCCAGCAGCTATCAGACAGAGGTTTAAATCCAAAACAAATTAGAAAAAACAAAAATTTAAAGGCAGCTCATCTGCAGCAGCTAAAAATTACAGTTTTCATAAATCTTCTGCAAGAACTAGGTGCATCTTGTAATTCATATTTCTGCTGTTCCACAGTTCTCATTGCAGCAGAGATGGAAAATATCCCCTTCAGGTTTTGGAGTATATCTGCAGTGATGAGAAGATAAACATCCCTGTAATGCATCAGTGTTGACATTCAGAAGCCTTCCAAACTTTGCTTTTTAAATCAAATGGAAAAGTTAGCTTTGAGCCTCTTCACTCTGTAGGAAGAATGGGTAAAGGATTTTTTTTTTTCTTTGCCACATCTTACATAAATCTGACATCCTTTACAAATCTGCAATTGCCATACTGTCAGGAATTATAGAACTGGAAGTGCTATACTAAACAAAAGGAAAATATGCTATTTCCAGGTAAAACACTGTGTCTGAAGCAACAGCAAATGCATGGAGTTATGCTGTTCATGTTCTGTTTAAATTATTAAAAATGGAAAGCTTATTTTAAGCTGTTATTTTTTTAATTGAAATGAAATGAAAAGCAAAAACTTCCAGATTTTGGTGGAATTTTTGCACTGTTTGTTTTTCTTTATTTATATCATTTACTGGAAATGTTTAGTGCAATAGTGAATCAATCTGATTTTTTCTGTCTTAACTTACAATGTTTGTCCAAGTCTATATCGGATAATAAAGTAATGTATTGAGAAAATTTTGATTTGGATAACTTGCATGTAACAGTTTTAAACAGGGCATATACCTCTTGTGTTGTGCTGTGATCATTATTTGTATGTAAGAACTTCTCAAAAGAAAGCATGTCATCCCAAAAGGCAACTGATTATTCGTAGCAGTACTGGCGTGGTTGACAACCATGGGCATGTAGGGTCTCTTAGAGAAGAAGCTCTTTTATATTGCTTTTCCTTACCATTTTCAATATAAGAGTTTTGCAGGTTATTGAACAGTAGCAAAACACAGTGGATTTTTGTGTGTGTTGTGTATTTTGATTAGAGTGTCATCCGTGTGGATTTTGGTTTCTTTTGCTGATTCTGTTTTGATGTACAGTAAACACTTCTGTACTGTTTAGTGTCCTGTCCTGATACATTTGCTAGTTCATCCTTCTGTGGTATTTGATGCCTGATGTATGTAGCTTCTCTCTTATATTGGAGATTGAAATGCTGACAATTTTCTTCCTTTGCCGTCCTTCCTCCTAGGAGGCACTGTCTCACTCCCCAGTCAGACTAAAATATGAACTGCCTTACTGACTCTTCATTTTCCAGCTGCAGGCCAGATTTTGCTGTGTTAGAGACAATAGACCCTCTTTCCCAGGGACTGCAGAGGGCTTTTGAATTGAGTTTTCTGACAGTCTTTAACAAAATTGTCTTTGTTAGAAGTTAAATTGCAAGGCTAGCATGTAAAGGTCTTGATTCAGTGAACTGTGTTTCAATTTAAACACCCATTTAATGAACTGGATAGACTAGAAATAGACTTTGTAATGTCTCATCTATGTTAGATACAATAAGTGAAGGGCACAGTTTTCATAAATGCAGTTACTAGCAGCCCTGTTTGAAACCCACAAGTAGTGCACATGCCTAGGGCTTGTGGAAGTCACTCCAGATGGAAACAGCATTACTGGGGTGATTATACCCTGAGGAAAGGCTCACTATCATTTTGAGATCAATTTTTAGCCAGTGTTCCATTCTCAGCATTTACATGGAGAGTCTGAATTGCCAGAACTTCAGATTTCATAAGAATAGTGTTAACAAGAAGTGAACATTTGTTGAAAAGATTGTGTTGCTTCAGAGAAATGCCTGTTGCTCTGCTGGTTGGATGGTGAGAGTATCCTGCAGACAGAAGCACCGTGCTGAGAAAACTGACTTCCATTTTTTCCAAGCAAGAAGGAGCCTCATGCATCTCTTCTGTGTGTGTTGTACACCCATTAATATGAGCAATGGAGTGCTACAGTCCCATTGCTGAGGAGTCAGTGCAGATGGAGAATGCTGTTCACTTGCATCTTCCCCAGATGTGTGGTCAGAAATGCCAGCCATAGTGAGCTGGAAGTACAAAGGTCAGGATCTACCAGATGTAAGGAGGTCCCTCAAAAGATATTCAGGGCTAGAAGTTAATCCTTGGTGCCCTGTTAAGAGAAGGCAGTCTCTTAACAGGATGTGAGTTCCCAGCATTGACTTGGAGAGTAATGTTTTGATCATTAGTCTCATACAGCTTCAAGTTTATATTGTTGGCACCGCCATGGATCATCTGCACTAATAAAGTAAATGTCAGGGCAGTCCATTACTTGAAGTTCAAGTGCAGTGTGTCTGCCTTTCTGATTGGTCCTGTGGTCTCAAGGTGCCCACACTGGCTTCCATGCTCCGAATAAAAGATACTGCATGGCAAGTGTAGAGAAATGTGCAAAGCTGGAAGCACAGTGGAGAACAGGCTGGTTTAGTGGAGCCCATGTAAGGAAGTTTGTGGATTGTATCATAGCATTCTTGCTGGCTATCTAAAAGATGCAGATACCCCAGCTGTGCT
>VZTT01028581.1:0-38017 GCA_013400855.1 Buphagus erythrorhynchus | reverse complement strand
AATTAGAACTCTTGGTATGTTTTCTTTAGAGGTGTGCATGATATCTGCCAGATAATACAAGTATTTCACTTCCTGCAATCAAAGAGCAGGGTCCCAACAGCAGAAGTGAAAATTCAGCCTCTTGCTCTGAAAACTTTGTGTGAGACTAGCTCAAAACTCAAGTTACTGCTGAGCTGGGGACAACTGGCCCAGTCACTTCACATGGGAGCAGCAACCACTTGAGGAAGCAAATTGCTTCTATTGCACTTGGACACAGATAAGTGCAAGTCACCTGGTGGCAATTAAAAGGAGCTCAAGCTTTAAACCTTGACTTCCCTGTGAAAATATGTTGCCTTTACACAATCACTTGCAAAGGGTATGTGCATGCTAACAAAATCCTTATAATACCAGTCTTTGGCACCTGTTCCTTTAGGGATCAAAACATGTCCCTGCAATTCATCAAGGAACAAGCATCAGTATTGATAAGTCAGTGTGCACAGTATGTATCCAATGAACAAATCCCAGTGTCTGTAGTACTCAGCTGTACATTAATGGGGGACTTGGAGTGCTGGGCTAATGGCCAGACCTGATCATCTCAAGGGGATTTTTCCAAGCTAAATTTGGTGTACGTTTATGGGTGACACATTCCCACCTCTTTCTGGCATCCTGTCAGATACAGGACTCATGCCTAAGTTCATGCAATTTGAAATTGCTAAACAAGGAACTGGATATCCATTTTATAACTGGGAAACTACTTGAAGAGAAAGGGAAATTGCAACTTGGATATGTGCAGGGAGTAGTATCAGCTGGACAAAAGGACTCTGTGCAAGAGTCCCAAACATTATCTGTCTAGTAGGAGAAAACTCGCTGCTAATTTTCCTCTTCCTTTCCTCAGAAGACCATTAGGAAGTAGATGCAGACCACAGGAAAGCTCTGTGCTTTTCCACAAGGTTTCTAAAAGCCAAGGAGGTGTACAGCACACACACAATTGGCTGAGGATGAGTGTTAAACAGATGTTACAGTCTGTGTAATTTAGAAATAAGATGCATTTCTTACCTGGCTTGTCTGAGGCTGTAGGAGGTGAAGGACCTCAAATCCAAGACTTAAAAGAGAAGGAGCAGAAAAGCAGGGAGAGGTAGCTGCCACCCCACCAGCACCACAAATGGTGAATACTGAGAGGTCTATATCACTATTGCTGGAGCAAGCACCGTTAGGAAAGATGACAAGCTTGAATATCTTTGGACATGAGGCACATTGTACAAGTTTCAGCAACAGACATGGATGGTCTGAATCCTTGAAGGGTGAAAGGTTGGAAATTAATAGCAGACTTTCTATTAAGAACACAAATGTAAAGGAAGCTAAAGGAATATAAATTCTTGTTAAGAAAACTCCACCTACTGTAAATGCTATAGGAAATAAAAGACAGGAGGACTTCTGTCCCAATTTTATTTTATTTTTTTTACAACACCTGCTTCAATGAAAGATTGAAACAGCCAAACTAAAACAGACATTAAATGCTCATACCATTTACAATATTTACAGAATATACATTTTTCTTTTTTTGCTCAGCAGGTAATTATAGCCAAAAAAGTGCAAGTGAAAAGGATCACTGGTGTAAAAAGTTAAACTTCCCTGTTGATCAGGCTGCAATGCTTGAACTAACAGAAGTAGCCAGTGTGGTAAATTCTCTTTATAGTAACCAAGCATAGATGTCACTTCACAGTGACAGATCCTGCTCAGCCATATTTACACCAAGCCTAAACCAGAAGGAAGCTATTACTCTATCTAGAAAACTGATGAATGAGTTCAGAGGTGATCCCATCTTCATTTCAACATTGAAAAGCAGAATTGCAGTGTTGAATTTTCTATTGTAGGGCTACATATAGATAGCAATTAATTTCAAATGCTCTGTTGTATTAAATACTAAAATATATTTTAACTTCCTTATTGTACATGCTATAAAATTACACTAAAAATTTCAAGTTTCTGAAGTAACAATTACCCTTTTACATATATATTCTTTATATAATTTTTAAATATTTAGATTTTTTTGAATACCCGGGATAAAGATATACTAGTTCCAGTATGGCTGCATTTTATCATAACATCTACCAGAGTCCCATACATAACCAAAGCCTCATCTAAAAGCTAGTTTTGAAGATATTCTACTTTGGTTTCCCTCTCATTTTCTCTTCCCTTCTTTTAAAAATCACCTTTCCAAAGGCGGCTGTGCTACCTTTTAACTTCAGGTTATGCTCTATCTGGAGTGAGGGCTGAACTTCAGTCCCCTCCAACTAACAAGCCAAGTCACAGAGCCACTGATGGACAAGCAGCAGGTGATGTTTTTCACCTCTTGGAGTGTTCCTTCAATACAGTACTGACATCATTTAACTCTGTCAATACTTGACATCAACAGGAATTACTTTAGACCTGGATTTTGTTGAATGTACAAGAGGGTGCCTTTCCATGCACAAGCTGTACAAGCCCAAGTACAAAACAGAGTGCACAGTGGTCTCAGCTCCACGGTGTTCAACAAAAAGCAGTTTGAATTTTACAGATACATCTTATCACTCACCCAAGTGATTTTCTCCATGGTTGTATCCTCAAGTAGCACCAACCATTTAAATTTTCATCTTTAGTATATATACATACATCTCTTAATAATTTATATACACACACATAGATGTGGCATCAGTATGTGGAGAAATGTATTTACAGTTAGTTGGAAAAATGAAATTTTATCAATTTACAGTATATGAAAACAACATTGGCATTTGTGCTTTCTGTTTGTACAGCAGTAATTTGTCATTTCAGAAAATGTTCATATTTTTATTTGCATCAGGACATGTTACATGATGAAAAAAGTTGTAAAACAACTAGGACTGAGGATAATAGAGCATTAATTCTCCTCATATATCCCACTAAGCCTACAGAATAGCTGCTTTCTATAAAAATTCTCCATTCAAACCCCTCTGTGGTTACCCAAGCTTGCCTGAGGATCTTCTTAATAAATAATAACACACAGCAGAAGAGCCACACATCCTGTCTTGCACTGTGCACATTCATGAGATAAAAGTTCCTGCCTTCACTGAGTAACACACTGATTCACACCACTTAAACTTCACTTTTTACTCAGGACCTCAAAGTGCTTTTAAAAAGAAGGAAATCCCCCAATTCTACACAGCAGTTAAGAGGCACAAGGAATAAGGCTTGAATTACTGTCTTCTGACACTGACCTGGCCATGGAAACAAGGGACTTAAGCTTCAGATTCTCCCTGATCTGTTTATTGGGCTGAAGAATTCTGTTTTCTCAGGTAATCTCTACTCCTGGAGCTACACACTTGTTTATGATGTGTAATGTTAACAGCAACAAAAAAGCAGCTCCACAGCCTGAACTGCCCAACTATATTTCAATGCACAGCTGTTTTTCCATAAACGCATTTTTCTCTTGAAAGCATGAAATGGTTTCATAAAAAAGCTGTTTAAATCTAGCTCTGTTTTTAATTTATCTTCATAACAACTAAGTAAATACAGGTAGTCTGATACAGCGGGCTCCAAGTACTTCTTTGACCAGGCTAATAAGTGTTTTCTGGCCAGCAGTAATTTCAGCATCAGCTTATACAGAAGTTACTGCCTCTCCGATGTGTTTACACTTCAGTAACCACTGGAGACCAAAAACATATTGCTAAGATATACACCTTTAAATAATTCATTAAAAACTTACAATGTATTTAAGAAAAAAAATTAAATTCAAAGAGTGTCAGGCTGGGTGCTGAACAAAGACTGCTGTCATCCATCTCAGGAACTAAAATACACAGCATGTGTACCATTACTTTGTAAGCATTTGAATTTTTTTAGGAGTAAGATCTCTAGTGTCCTTGTAGGAAGTCATAGCATTCACATTCATTTCAGGAAACATTCACCTTTTCCAGACTACAAACTACTCTTCCTTTAGCTGTTATCTATGTGCACTTTTGCAACATTTTTCCACAGGCTTCTTGTAGATGGAGTTTTCTTCTAGTCCTCTGTTTTGACAAACTACCCTCTTAGGGATGGCTGCAAGATCCCTTTTTCAACGAGGTGAGATTTCAGGGTTTTATACACACTTAATTGCTGTTCAGGCTGAAGTATCAACAGCTGTTTCAGTAATTTGCTGGGATTTGGACCCCTGTCAATGAAAAAAAGAATTTTTTTTTGTGACCACAGCTCTAAAGAGTCTTTTAGATTTCTTCTTGCTGCCCAAACAATGCCTTCCCTTCTTCCCTTCTTGAGGGGATCAAGTTAATGAATTTCTCCCAGTCTGTCTCCTCAGGATGCATGGGCCAGCATTACTGGCAAAGCATACTCTTAGCTCAATATAAACAGAAACTAAAAAGCATTTCTATTTGCTGTCAAATGGGGATATTAAGAAGGCTTATGACAAGATTCCTTGATTCATCCTTTATCACTGTAATCTATGTTTTTTATTAGCAGATCTTAATTTTGTATCTGTTGCCTGCCAGATAAGCTATGTACTACTGAACTAAATGGGAAATTGGCCAAGCCAATAAAGAAAACTGCAAATTAAACCAAGCTTTTCTAAATATCAGCCTCATTTTTAGCTAGCCACTTACAATCTACTTCCAAGATGAACCAAATATAAGGCAAAGAATCTGTTGCTGATTAGGTATCTAATAATTATTTAGCCATATGCATTTACAAAACTAAGGGCATGTCTTGATTTGGCCCCTTGAACCACCCCTGCTTCAAAAACTAAAATGTCTGTTCTAAGAGAATCGTGATTCCCATGATTTCTCCTTGAAAGCTGGTGTGGCTTAGGGAAGTTGAGCAATATTTTAGGAAGTTGTCTCCTTTCTTTAACTATAGTGTTTTCATCTTAAACAGAAAATCCCAAGCCAAGCAACTGAGAAATATTGAAACTCATGGGAAGAACTGCAGTCTCACAACCTACAGGCTCTTTAGGAACCACACAGGGAAAGCAGATGCTACACAATCCTCTTGCCTAAAACCCTATCCTAGATCTTTATGTAATCAGCAAATTCTATTAAAACTTCTAATAGGCTGCTACACAAAACTTTCTGGTATTTCAGATACATTGGTTACGTTCAGCAGCAGTCACAGAAATATTAAGGCATAACTTGAACCCAACACAAATCCTAGGCAGGGACACTGTTTTCTTAATAGTCCTGTATTTGATGTGATTGGATAAATCCTATTTAGCAGCCTGCAATCTCAGATGTGCTAACATAATTCCCGTCTGCATTCATTATGGCACAGCTCCCATACATGCTTAGTAGTTAATACTGTAAAAAGTCCATACCTTATGAAACTGGTGATATAGACATGAACAAAAGTGGCCATCAGGTACTGACAGTCAAAACGATCCATTATCCCACCATGCCCAGGGATTGTGTCTGCAAAATCCTTTTGGGTGTGAAGGACAAAAAGGGGAAAGAAGAAGAAAAAAGAAGATGGTCAGTGGTTCCCATGAAACACACAAACGATGTTATCACTTGGCAGCAGCACATTAGGGCTGCCAGTAAGCCATGGTTTCACTGCATGGAGCCAAAAGTTAGCAAGAGGCTCCTTTGCTAAAGGAGTTTTTAACTGCAAAGGCGAGCCAAGGGGTGAGAATAAAAGAAGAGAAGCAGGAATTTGTCCATGGTAGTGCAGTAGGTCAGGTGCAGGTGTGCCAGTACTGAGAACATTTGTGTGCCTATACACACTTCACTTTGTAGCAGACCTCTTAAGCTACTGGCTGTTGTTTCTTGCCTCTGCAGAATATAATTCTCCTTTTTAACACCTTTTTTGCTTTATCCTCTACCATAGTTAAAAACCATAATACGTGCAAACAATAGTAATGTATCTAACGGAATCAAAAAACACACTGTAAAAAAAGATCACTACTTAAAAAAATTATTTCTGATGCAAACAAAGCTCGATACACTGCCTTTGTGTTACCTATCTTGTCTTCAGAACAGCTTTATCAATCAAAATAGCTTCAGACATCCTCTGTCAGCCACACTCACTCGTGTCCTTGCTGAGTGAAAACCCTGACCTCAGTTGTGTGGGGTGACTGCCAGCAAGTTAGTGTGGGGCAGGCGTGGAGTGCACTGCCTTCAACAGCAATTCCACAATACCCCTGACTTCCCAACAGGCCCAGAAGTTTTAAAAGGAATCTGCTTTTTTATGTTCTACTTTAAGACTAAGTGCTGCTTTTCAGCAGCATTTTTTTCATCCCAAATTCCTTCTTCACACAAATAGTCTTTTGCCACATGGCCATACAGGAACAAGAGTGCTGTGGCCAGCAAAGTGCTGGGCAAGCTGCTGGGACCAGCATGAGAAAGAGGGGAAAGTACAAGCACATGTACAGGAGTCCAGCACAAACAGAGGTTTACACACTTCTGTGGAAAGCACATGCCAGCTTGGTGGACATATGGAACAGCAACATGAACAACAACAAGCAACAGGGTAAGAATTACAGCAGTCCTACCAAGACATAAAGAAGGTCGGGAGAAATTTGGGGCTGCCCTCTTGCCAAACTCCTGCTGCCATTTAATACCAGCCAAGGACAGCATTGCCACAAGCGACAGCGCACACCTTGCAATAAACAGAGGGTAGCAGGTCACATAATTTGCCAATACACACTCCTGTTACAAGGCAGCACTGTATTGGCAAAGGCAGCCAAACAGCTCATGCTTTTGTGAGCCTGAAACACCAACATCTGCCTGTGACACCAATACCACTGGTAAAACCAGACAGCCAAAATCTGAAGGGTAAACCACTGTCAGCACTTCTACAGATTGCCTTTCATGTCAAGTATAATATCTCACATCTTGCTTGTCTAAACCACTTCTGCACCATGATTTGGAAGCGTAATTATCGACCAAACTATGTAACCAAATTATTCTTCGATTTCCAGTATTGAAGTCCCACGCTGACTATGCAAAGTTTGAATATCACACATACATCTGATAAAACTAAGTCCTGCTTCTGATACTAAAAGCCAGTCAAAACACTGTTGCAACTTAGTAGAAACACAACTATAATGAAGGATTAAAAAACCCCCTAACTCCTAACCCACCAATTAATCTAATCCAAAGAGAAAAACAAAACAAAACTTAGAGGCTAACAGGATTAATTATGTACCTTGATTTTGAAAGCTCTTTTAAATCCACTGGCAAAGAATCCTCCAAATGGCCCAATTAACGAGGCAAATGTTGACAGTGCAAAGCTGTGCATCTGAAATGGGTACATATTCACTGTTTCCTACAAGAAAAATAATTAACACTGTTTCAATCTGTATGGTTGTAGGCATTTTTAGCTTACATATTTAAAGGGTCATATTTAAAGGCCAGGGATATTACATGTAACTATTGCTGGTAGTACTTCTTTACTCAGCATGGAAGTAAGGGCACTAACACACAGGATGCTGTGTGGTGAAGAGAGTAAAACTCCAATCCTAACAGCAGTTACACACTAGCTGAAAGAGAATGAAGTTCTACAGGCTTACTTCAGCTTGCCACTAATTCAGGCCATAACAAGCCTTTATCCACTTCCCACAAAAAATTCAAAGGTTGCTCTTCAAAAATAAGTCTGCAAATGCTTAAGTGGCATCCATGTGCAGCACAAAGAGAACACAGGCAGGTTCCCTTGGGTGACTCCAGCAGTGATTCTGACTGGGTGACCACATCCCTGTATAAGCAATGGAGAGGCTCATGGTATTGATTCAGTTCTTAACCTTAAGCTTTACCAGCATTCAGATACCCTTCTAAAATGATTTGGAAACTCATTTAAGCCAAGAAGCATGATTTCAATTTTAACCGAAGCCTGGTTTTTTTTTTTCCTTACCCATCCCAACACAGCCTGAAGTAATGGTGGCACAGAGTACTTCTTCATTTGGAAGAGCTCTGAAGGTTCACACTCTGTCACAAATCTGTTGGTTTCACTGTTGTATTCCACAGGGCAGACAAAGTACTGATGTTGAGCCAAAAAATAGGAAAACTGAAAAGCAAAACAAGAACTCCTGAATTAGGCATTTGTTATTACACTCAAAAATCATACTTGAATGAATGGTTTTATCACCACAAGCTCAGGGTAATAAAAATCTTTCTAATGAGAGACACAGAATGGAGAAAAATCAGCCTGCTTAAACTAGAGAATGCCTCAACAAGGCAGATGTTCAATGAGCTTAGTGATGATTTCCCAAATTGTTCTCCTTTTTCTAGCTCTCAGATTGGTATCTACTGTATCTTTTGTATTATAAAATCCAAAAATGTCAACCACTCAATTTTTTGCAGTTCGCTTGTCCATTAAAACTTGAATATCTCTTCTACTAAGTTTGGCTATTATGAGTTTTGCTTGTTCCAAGTGAACTTGGTGACAAGTTACTTATCACAACACTTACATATGTTGGTATTATCATCTGTGCATATCATTAGAGTAAATTGCTTTTCAGGAGAAATATCATTATAAAGCATGTAACACAGAAGGACTACTTCCCAAAGCAAAAATAATGCTATTGATAAACTTCAATTTCAAAATAGGGATGCAACTAATAGATAAAACTATTCCAGATACTCTAATATAAATGGCAAAAAAATGGTCCATATAATCTGTTCAGGAGAGGTTAAAACCTTGCCTACCCTTTCCAGCTACTTATAAATAGGCAGAATTCTCTAGGCAAAAAAACACCCTAACTCTGAGGCTTTCAGGAGTTCGATATGAAATTAGTGATACATTTGGTTATTTCAAGTAAAAATACAAAGACTGAATCTACACAGGAAAATTCCCATGCCTGGAAGTGTTCAAGACCAGGTTAGATGGGCTCTGAGAAATCTAGGATAGTGAAAGGTTTTCCTGTCCATGGCAGGGGCATTGTAACGAGATGATCTTAAAGGTCCCTTCCAAACACAACCATTCTTTGGTTTTATGAATGTCCTGTGGTTACTTACAATAAATCCAAATACAACAGTGGAAAAGAAGCCTCCAATGAACCCTTCCCAGGTCTTCTTGGGAGACAGCTAGGCACAAAAGAGATAGTGTTAGTCATTCAGTTAAATCACTGCACCCTTTTTTACTCTACTTCTTGAACTTGCTTGTGAAAATTAAGCTTCTACATTGTTTTTCAAAGGTTTGTGTGAAATGCTCAATGTCAGCAGCTGCAGCCACTGAATATGATAAATAGAAGAGTATTCCCTTCAAGCAGAAGACTGGGAGACCTGCACAAGCACACCTCAGCTCTGTGGAGAGCTCTGGAAGCAAGCACCTATTTAGATAGTGCCAGAAACCTGGGTGTGACACAACCACTGCTGGAGATGCTCCTCAGGAGACATCAGCTTTCTGCAGACTGGATAACCAATACAGCAAACTAGAGATCAGCATGCCAAGCTGTCACCAAATTCTATCATATTTTCAATTTTAGTATCAGAACCAACTAAATCTCCAAAAGTTACACGGCAATATCATGAAAATAATTAATGGCTTTCTGTGGGNAACAATGATGCAATAGGCTCAAACTGCATTATCCTGTAATGCCAACATCACATTAATCCCAGCTGGCCACGTATAAATTTTCAGGAACAAGATAGTCACTTTGGGCCTTTTTAGCAAGGATGTGAATCATGCATTACTGTGTAAAGTATTTTTTTCCATTAACATGTTTTTGAACAAGTAAAAAAATTGCTATAAATTGTAAAAGCTTGTTAGCAAGGAAGTGCCTAAGCACCTACCTTAATTAATGGAGTTCTGCCAAAGAAGAATCCAAAAATATAAGCGGTAATGTCATTGCAGATAACACTTGAAATTGGAACCAGAAACCTAGAGAAAGACATTAAAAAAGTTTCACAGAGGAAAACTGCCTGAACCTAAACACAGGACAAAAATTCAAAGAGCAGAATTTTCTTCTGGGAATGTTTTCTGCAGTATTTAGAAGGAATTATGTTTCATAACTTGTTCACCTCGTTCCCCCATGAGCACCACACTTAGCTATATCGGTTTTAGTCTTCAGCCAAACTAGATCATAACAGATTCATGTTAGTTCAAGTTAGAGTGTTATTTTGGTGCATGAGCTTAAAACATGAACAGGCTGGCTTTTTCCTATCAGGCTTAAAGACTGGTACTACAGGTAAGAAGAAAGAAATCAACAGATATAGACATGTTAATGTTTTTGGTAACATCAAAACAAGCATATTACTCAAAAAGTTTAAATGATAGCTAAATTTAAAAAGAATAGTTTTCCTTATATTTTTTCCTCTCTTGTCAGTTTGGAGCAGCTTTTAAAGTGTTCTTTGCATGCAGACTGCATCTGAAGTTGTTATTTGAGCCTATTAAGCTCTCTTTTTTTCTCCTTTTCAAAGCGTGGATGTATTAATAAGCTAAAAGTCAGATTATCTGATCATCTGCCAAATTGTCTAGCAAGAGTGGCAATAAGAAATAGTAGGCTGGCAAAGCAGCTAGGTTCAGTTTTTGACACATAAACAATCACTACAAAAAGAATTTGTATATAGAAACTTTGTCAAAGGCTTTGGCCTTTCTTTCTAACTGTAAGCATGCCTTGTCTGCAATAATCTCCCCAGATGTACATATATCAGGAAGAGGAGAACATACAGCATTATATCCTTGGAAGAACACAAACCATCTTCCACATGCTTTTTCCTTCTTTCTCAACTTGAAATTCACCCTGTCCCTGAAGAAGTGAGGGGTAGGAAAACACACCCGCTCTCTGAGGAGTGGCTTTACATAATCACGTTTAACTGCATGCCAAAATTTACACTGGAAATGGGGCACAAAGATTACCCAACCATAACCAAGATTAAAACTCTTAAAATATTTTAAGTACTCTGAATTTATTTGAACAGGATAGGCTGTAGGGAACGTGGCCAGATTGGGATTTCAAATTAAATGGACCAACTTCAATAGCTCTGAGCAGCCCAAAGCTCTCAGGTAATTGCAAAAGAATTGCTGGATATTCATCTGTACAACAAAATGCTGTGGACACTATTTGACCTAGCATGCAATCAATCCTATTCCCTGCAAGTAAATGAAGTGGTTGTTCAAAACTATCAGACTTCTGTCTGTCAATCTAGATAAAGATTCTGCTTCCTCTCCTGTATGCTTTACCTCATCACTCCCACTGATTCCCCCTCCAATTAGACACTAATGCTCCCATAATTTGTACTGTTCCCACAATTATTCCCTAACCAAATCTATGCAAAAGAACCAACCTTTCAATACAACAGAGGTACAAATCAGTTTGTTACTGTCCCCTTACCAGATCATGCCTTCAAAGAGATTTTGGATGACAAGATGAGATTGAGTTACAGTGATCAGCAAAGTGACATGAGTCCATGCGAACTGTTAACAATGCAACAACACAACAGTTAGTGAAAACACCGACCCTTACACCTCCATAAATCCTGGCACATCAGCTACAGGAGCTACTGAGGAGCTCCCTGGGGAGACCAGTTCTAGTGATAATGCAAGAGATGTGTGCATACAGTATATCACAAGTGAGCTGGCTTTCTGAAGCAAGTGCTGAAACTTCAGCAGGTCTCTTCATCACTTACCTCCACCGAATTTTTTAACATGTGGTTTAACACCTGATTTGATAAGACATACACCTCCAGCATGAAAGCAGCAAAGAAGTTTAAGCAATGTGATATTCTGTATATACATATAACAGATATGTTAGAACTGTAACAATAAAATGGCAATGAACTACTAATGAAAAAGTCATATTACACAGATGTGGATCTCTCTCATAACAGAATACTCTTATGAAACATGAAAATTCTCATGATTAGCAAAAATAAATTGTTTGTTTTTAAGGGCATGGTCATTTAAACAATCATTTAGTTCAGTATTACTGTATGTACTTGGTGTTTAATCTGTAGAGTCAGTGTACAATAAAGTGGTTTCCAAACAGGTTACCAGTAAAGATTCTGCAATAGATTTTATTTTCCAAACACTTTTAAATCAAGAACTGGTACCAAACAGTAGACATATGGCTTCACTCTGTTTTGTTGCAATTCCTGGGTAGTCACATTTTAATGTTTTCTGGGCAGGCACCAAGTCACATGACTGACACTACACATTTTCACCTTCTTTCCAGAAGGGGAAAAAGGAAAAAAATCATGGCAAGTTAATATATTTAGGTTGTGCCAATCTGAAGATGAACAAGACTTTTTTGCAGACTAGAAGATAAAGACTGTACCTCCTAGAAAAGCTGCATCTCACTGTCAGGTAAACTCTCCTAAAAACAGGGTATGTTATTTTGGGTAAAAGATTTTTTTACATGTTATTATAAGACTCAGTTAAGTCCTAGTCTAGAATTGGGGATCCTCAATGGTAAAGTGCTACCTAAAGCAGTGCAGAAACAGAAGGGTTAACAGCATTCCCAGAGCTTTAGGAAATCTTTAAGTTGTGCAATGCCCTGATTGCTCAAGTTCTTTCAAGACAGGAGCTGTACTGCACTGCTGTTTCCCTGTGATTTCTAATCATTCCTATATAGAAGTGGGAGGTCAGGCGTTGTCAGTGGGCTGCTTTGGGTGTTTTATTTGCTTTGGTTTTAACCTGTAATATTACAGAATTAGTTTTCAATATGTAAGATACACATAAGAAAAAGGTTCATGCTGTTGCTTAGCTACTATGCTGATTATTAGGTGGACAAATACTAAAGATGAGAATGCTGGTTTCTTTTAATACATCAATATCTATTGAGACACTGCAGAGCAGAAGACCAGAACAGCTGTGAAGTGTCACAGAATAAATATTCCACACAGGGCTTAAGATCAAGTTCCCTCATGGTACTTCAGTGGGGCCTCTAGAAAGCAACACTTGAGTCACAAGAACCACTTTCCATACAATGCTGAACTGTTTGGCTTCAGACCTGGCAGGGAGATGCATCTCCCTTCTCCAGCAACCTCTTTCATATCAGCCTATCATGAAGGGAAACATATCATGTTGGACATGCTCAAGGCCTCACCAAGGACAGTTTGTACTGACTGAGAGGCCACATCCTGGGTATAATAATAATCATCATCACGTGGAAGGTGAACAGATACAGTCCAGCATGACTTGATTTAGTGTTACTCTCAATTTAAGCACATCTTCCACACCCCTCTTCCAAACTATTATATGAGCATATGGACATGACTGTTTCTAGTGACATTCATAACGTGAATGACCACAGCAAAGTGGGTAATACACACCATGTAAAACTGCAGACGATAATGTTTCTTCACTAAACTCAAAACAAACATGCAGAATCCTGCAAAACAAAGCAAGTGCAGTTTGTACCATCTTATATTTAATGACACTGAACTGTGATATACCAGTAATTCTCTTCCTTTGAAGCAGTTAAAATCCCTCTGCTGCTAGAAGTGTTACTCTCATACAAGATAATGATTTACTTAACACAAGTTTAGCTAACACCAGTAAAGAACATCCATAGTAAACCATCAGTAAAAAACATCCATCTAGGCACATACAATGTCCCATTGTGGACATCAAATTTTAGCAAAGGAAATAATCACTCTTAAAAACCACTCAAAAGTCAAGGTCAACAAATTGGTTTTGAATAATTAACAGAAATAAATGAAAGGAAAAGACCAGCTTGCCCCTTTCCCCTGGACAGGCACATGGCTGTATGTGATGCAAGTGTGAAGCACAGGTTTAGAGAATTCAGCTGAACAAAAAGAATTTTCTGGGTGGCTAATTGAGCACCTCTTCTCTCCTATGGCAACTTCCTGCCCTCAAAAGACCCTGAACCCTGGGGATAGCCCCTAAGTGTCCCCACAATCCCAATGCCAAGGGGCTTTACTAAGCTTTGCCTCCTCCTTTTGCTCATGCTTGGCTTGTCTCATGTCTCCCCTCACCAGCTCACAAGGCATTATTTAAGTTACTTTCCCCAAGCCAAAGCCAGCTGAAAAAGGTCAAGTTCTGCAAAGCTGGTTTCAAGTTTGTGATCTAAGCACTGAGCAGAATTTTTATTTCATTCAAGAAAAAAGAACCCCAAAAAACAAAAACAGAAAAACTGACAGATCATCACAAAGATCAGATTTCTCAGTACACTTTAGAAATATTTGTAGCATAGCAGGCCCTCGTCCCTTAAGCCAATCTGAGTCTTCAGCTGATTTAATTTTGTGCTAAACTGAATTGCTGAAAAAACACACTTACACGTTCACAAAGCAATATCCCACAAGAGTGCCAACTTGTGTCTCTTCTTCTTAGAAAAAAGGCTTTAAAGAAGTTTTTCTTTGGACAAGGAGGAAATTTTTCCATGAGGCAAGTATCTGAGTATCTTGCAGACAAAATTAAGACTCATTTTGACTAATCAGTTTAAAAATATATTAGTAAATCCTATTACTGGAGACCTAGGAGAACACTTGCACAGTGAAGAATCAACCCAGCACAGCAATTCTGACACACAGAAGTCATCTCTACAGCCTGCCAAAAGAGCACCAGGTCTTCAGCAATCAAAATTAATGCTTGCCAACCTCTTTTGAGCACTATGATCTCAATTGTCTCAAGATCATCTCCTTGTTTAGGCTGCTTTCTTCTTCTCAGTGAATGCAAAATTTGTACTCATTTTTTCATAGGAAAAATGTAACTGCAAACACCTCATTTCCTCAAGTATTAAGAGAAAAAGAAACCAGAAGTGCATAAAAATGAGGAAAATTATATATATTTTTAAATTAAATATGCAAATGCAGCAAAAAGTTCTTTCATTTTTGTGATTGCCTGCACTTACCTGTTAAATAGAGTGCAAAAGATATAAATCTGTGGTAACGAATGAGGAACTGCAGCTGTTCTCTCCTTTGCACAAACGTAGCAAAGTAATCAGCTACAGTCTCTCCATAAAAGAAGTAGTTCACACACAGCAAAAAGTACCTGCAATATGCAACAGCTAACAGTTATTTTAATAAGACAATATATATTAAATGCAATTCTTAAAAACAAAACCAACAAACAAGGATTTATTTATAACAAGGTAAAAAAAAAAGTAATAAAAGGCCAACAGATTTGTCCAAGGTCACAAGGGGAACACAGCTACAAAATTCTGTGTTAGAGACAGATGTCAAGTTTTATGTACGCTCATGACCCACAGAGCTGTCATTCCACCACAACAGGAGAGGAAGAAGATAATTTAAGTTTCACATCCTGGCTTGCTACTCACCAGCTGAGAGATCTAAACCACGGTAAATCATATGAGTGGTAGACTCTGTAACCAATAGTAATGATTTCATGATAACACTTCACTTGGATGCTTAAGACCTAAAATAAGAGAAATAAAAAACTTTTTAAATATGCTGCAGTTGTTTCTTACAGGCAGTAAGGAGCACTGCAGCCTGCATTAAGGGAAGACATTATTCTGAAGTCAAATTCCATTCAGAAAACAGCTTCAAAGCAAATCCAAGGAAAAACTAAGCTCCATTTAAAACTTAAAAAAAAATCTCCAAAGCACTGTACATGAAGAAAAAAAAAACAAAACATATTGAGCTAGCTTCAAGAATATATTTGTGAAACAAAGGAAAGCTACTGACCTTCCTGCATTAAAACTATTTGACAGCAGCAGTTCACAAGTGCTTCCTTGTAAAGAAAGCTCTCCTATTTCTTTTGGCTAAGTTTTACCTTTACATTTAATTCTAGAAATATTTTCTGGGCCTAATGGAGAAAACTAGCTGTGCAACACAGCTTGGACACCCAGGTCTTTCACTTGCAAGCATCTCATTAAGGGCAATTAGCTTTTATGATTAGAGGCATCGAACCCAGGTCTGAATGTCACACCCTCCCGAGTCTTCACTTTATTTTGCTGACCTCACTGCTTCCCTGAGTTGAGCAGTATGTCCTGTCATGCCTTTGGGCTTCAAAGGGCTCTGCCACTTCTGTCCAGCCTGCAGCCTCTGAGCAGATCACCCTACCCAGACATATGGGATTGCCAAACTCAGCCCAGGGTTATCCTGTGCAGGGGGTGGAGTGAGAACCCAGCCAGGCAGCGAGCGCACAAGGCTTGCGGCTCATCGGTGCAGCTCCTCTTGCTCAACGTGTGAACACACACTCAAAGCCTTACACCACCTCAGTGAGGGAACCTGGAAGCTCCCCTATCTTGTGCTCTTTCTTCTGTTTGGCCAGCCTTCTAAAACTTAAATGCTACAGGCAAGAGCAACATTACAGGATTGCACCTTATGGTGGAAAAGGGCACCAGGGTCCAAGCCTGTTACCCAAGTAGCCAGTGCATGCAGAACATACATCCCCAGCTCTTTAGAGCTGGTCTTGCCCTCCAAACCTCACTGGATAACTCTTCCTACAAGTCTCTGGCCATTTTCAGTCCCAGTATTAAGATTTGGTTTTAACATGACAACTATTATTTAAATTCAAGCTATTTTATTCCAGTCAAATTAAATAATTCATGAACAAGACTGGTTTTTCCATCTATTCTCCTTTTTACATAGTCTCAAATATCAACTTAATTACCAGCTCATTATATTAGAAGACAGAATTTTTTGCTTTATGGCACAAAAGAAGAACTCTATTACAATTCTATACTAACTTTAATTACTTTTTGGTTCATGTCTTAACAGCTTGCCCATGATTGTAATCTCACAGTATGCCATGAATACACAAAATCACCCTGCAAATTAATTAGTTCTTTTTGTTCATAATCATAATTCTCAAATGTAACAGACTACTAAGTGAAGGATTGCAGGGGAAAAAAAAAAAAACCTTTTTACAGCAACCTGCAGTTTAAAAGGGCTTTTTTTGTTGTTTCTTCACCCACAAAAAAGAAAATCCTCCACGAATGAGACAATGAATTAGCAGTTTGTTGCGTCATTCACTTGAAAACAGGCAATATTAACCAGACTAATTCAGGTGTAGAAACTGTAATGCAGACCATAATGCTGGTGAAACAGCATTCCAATCTCTCAAGACACTAGAGTTTATGACCTTTGGAAGAAGGGGCAGGTGACTCAATGACTTTGTGAGGTTAGGCAGGAAGAAAAGTAGAAGGGCAAAGCGCAATGAGAACTTCATCTGGCTACTGCCGTAAAAGACAATAAAAGCACCTCTATAAATACATCAGAAGCAAAAGTGGGGCTAAGGAGAAGCTCCATCCTTTGTTGGATGCAGGAGGAAACACAGCAACAAATAACAGGCTGAGGTCCTTAATGCTTTCTTTGCCTCTTTAATGTAAGACCAGTTGTTGAGCTGGTTACCCTGTCCCCTGAGCTGGGAGACAGGGACAAGGGTTGGTCTCTTCTCCTAAGTAACAAGTGAAAGAAAACAGCCTCAGTTTAGATGGGAGTGGAGGTTTACACTGGATATTAACAAAAATTTCTTCACCAGAAGGGCTGTGAAGCATTGCAAGATATTGTCCAGGGCTGTGGTTGAGTCAATATCCCTGCAGATATTTAAAGGATGTGTAGACTGGGAACATGGTCTAGTGGTGGACTTGGCAATGCTGGGTTAACAGTTCAACTCAATTATTTTAAAGGTATTTTCCAAATGAAATGTTTCTAAGAATACAATCCTAAAATTGCCTCATAGGAGGCCATAAAAAAAAATTAAACAAAAATTTGGTAGTTGAACAAACTTGGAGTCAAAAATTGAAGCAGTTACCTAGAAGGACCAATTTCAGCACATTAAAAGCTAAATTCTTGTCTGTCCCTTGCCAAGACTGGGAAAGATAGTTAAACCATCATTCCACAAAAATACCAGCAAATAAAATGGTGCAAAGAGGCAGTAAAAGCTGACCTGCTATATAGTGTGTATGAAGAATACTATAAGCTTTTTTATTGTTATCCTCATCAGTATTTCACTTCATGAACTAAAAATACACTTTGTCTGAACCTCAGAAAGGGATCTAGTTCCAACCTACAGAAAAATGCAAGGCCCATAGAGAAATATGGAATTACAGGAGCACATCTGAGGAAAGCCTTTCAGTGCCAGTTGCAGACAGGAGGCCAGGGCTGCCTGATTTCCTTAGCCTCAAAATTCCACCTGTGTCTTAATTAATTTATTTATTTATTAAGATCTGTGCTGTTGTTAGTGGGTCTGGGGCTTTTCTTGAGTTGGTTTTGGTCTGATTTATGTTTGTTTGTTTTTTAAAATAAACCTCAACATGCAACAGTATGTGATACAAACTAGGCAATGAAATGGGTGATAGCAATTAAGTAACAGCAATTCAACTTCTTGGAGTTACTTTAATTTTAAAAAAATAAGAAGTCCTTATCTATAAGGTCCAGTTTTGAATCCCTCAACTGTTTTTCAAAAGTTTTTATATTTACAGAAATAAAAGACAATTGCACTGCATTGTCCATGCTGTTTCGTCTCAGCTTAGGCGTGATGAATGAAGAGATCAAATAACTCTTGCACAGAAAAATGCATTTAAATAAACTTACCAGAAGCATCAGCATAAATGATCCCAGATATATAATCAGAAAAAACCCAGAAATCATAGCTAGGGAGAGAATTCCACGAATCCACCAATTTTTCCATCTATTAAAAAATAAAAATAAAAAGCAAGCAGTTATAAATGAAAATAATTTTCTCTAAATTTCCTCTGCTAACTAGAGATTAAACTGTATCAAAAACAGTGGCAATAGCAGAAATTTTTGTGTTTAATCAATGCATAGCAAGAAACACAGAATCAAGCAACTACCCAACTAAACAGGATGCACAGTAAAATAAATTAGACACCTTTCTTCTTCCCCTGTGCTGCCTCAACCCTGCCCAGCGTTGTTTGCAATGAATTGGTACAACCCCACATTGAAGCTGCTGTGAAAATACATCAGGGACCCTCAAAAAGCATCACTTCAGCTGCAAGACTGATGGGGGCCCAGCCATACAGAGGCTGGCATATGAAAGAAAGGCTGCCAGGTAAAAAGCAAATGATTCTTTGAGGAGTAACAGACACACAACAAAACCTCTGAACAAGTGGTTCTCCCACCAGCTTGCTACAGCAGCAAAGCAGCTCTTTGGCCAGGTAGAGGGTTATCTATTGGAAGCAGTCCTGTGCTCTTGTGAGCACTGGGACCAGGACAGGAGAAGATGTGACAATGGGGGTTGATGAGTCAAACTAGCTGTACCCTTTAGTCCTTGTAGACCTTGGCAGCTGCTAGTGGCTACCTAAGAAAAACAGAATAAAAATTTCTGTCCCTACAGAATCATAGAATCATTTAAGCTGGAAAAACATCTAAGATCATCAAGTCCAACCATTAGCCTAGCACTGCCAAGTCCACCACTAAATCATGTCCCTGACTGCCACAACTACACATCTTTTAAACACCACCAGGGATGGTGATTGCACTGGTTCCCCAAGCAGCTTGTTCCAATGCTTGACCTTTTTCCTAAATTAAACCTCTCTGAAGGTTTAATTCCAAACCTTTTTCCTAAATTAAATTTTTGTAACATCCAACCTAAACGTCCTTTGGCACAGTTTGAGGCCATTTCCTCTAAATGTCCTCTGAAGCAACTAATCACAAGTTACTGCTAAACACAAAGCCCCCTACTACAGCCTGAAGACATTCTAATGTTTTGCTTTGCATCAGTCTTGTATTTCACTGCTTCATCAGGAGATACACTTGATTCAGGAGACACCTGATTCAGTGTTAGTCTTGAATCAGACTCCAGTTCTAATGTAAACTTCAACTACAATAATTTGATTTTCTAGGATGTGACTCAATGACAGGTTAATGGCAGCTACAGCCTCTAATTGGATTTGCCTTAACTATCAGAACAGAGGCAGAAGAGGCTTTATCACAACATGTTTTATGTTGCTCTATGATATGGCACATACAGTAGCAGCTTGGCTCTGGTGGCATATCCACAGTGAGCAAGCCTCCTCCAGAAGAACTCAGCTTCCTTTTTGAGTAATGTTAAAATACCACACAGTATCTTGGGGGTGTTGGCAAGCACAGCACAGGAAAGACAACTTCAGTAAAACAAGAAGCTCCAAAATTTAGGAAGCCACCTGGCAAGTTTATTGTATCCTAACTCTCTGCTAGAAAGTTATAGATACTATTTCTTTCAAAGGTCAAATACAAGGAATATCCATATTTCTGAGAGCTACAGTGCAACCCACTCACGTTGCGCATGATGAAAATGGCTCTGTTGGGACTGCTGGCTGCTGAACTGGCAGGTAATTTCAACTCTAGCATTCATAAAGCACCAAGAATTTAATTTTTCACTCAAAGCACCCTTTGTACACCTTTGTGCAAACACTCCAATAAAGAATTTCAAGCACATGAAACAGGAAAGGTTTCACCTGCACCTCTTTGTTTCAGGCTTTGAGGTATCATCATGCTCTTTGGAACAAGTTTGATTTGGAGGCCTAAGACTTCCACATTTAACAACAGAACTCTGAAACAGACACTCCTTGCAGTGTGATGGCAATGGAGAATATCACTACATTTCTACTCACACCTGGTGCAGTTTAGAAACAGGCTTTTTAAAACCTGAAACATTACATCTGCTTATAGCTCATGGACATAACAGAAACAGACAACAGATTACAAAATGAGCAAGGCAAAAAACTCATTTCACAGTGCTATTGGAGATATCTGCTGGAGTCCAGTTTTTTTACAAGGATTTGGAAGGTTTTAATTATAGTCTGGATTAGAGATCCTTCTTCTGACTCTTGCAAGACCTAAGTTGCTTCTAAAATATACTCTGTATATTTCTTGGTTTGTTATATTGAGCATAACATATATATGACACCCAAAAACTACCTACTAAAATGAATATGGATATCTATCACCTAAATGCTCTTTCATTGCATTAGTGAAAAAAAACATAATGCAACTTGCTTGGCCCAAAAGGGTTTGACTGATCAGGTGTTGCAAAGGGACTGCATAAAAAATTATACAAGGAACTTTATCAACTACACATCTTGAATTTGGAGAATATGCATATGAATATGCAGGTCAACACAATCACAATGTGTCTGTACACATACACATCCCCCCACATTTGTTGGCCATCAAGCTCCTGGGAGGCTGGAGGTAGAGACCTAAACTGAAAAAGAAATAGCAGGAAAAAAAACAGTGCTGTTTTAAGAAGTATGGACGTATCAACTATGATGTATTTCACTGTACAGCAAAATATTTAGAAATGGAAACGTCACAAAAATCTAGCAAACCTTATCTTGAGAATTTACACATCTTTTCATTCATAAACCAATCCCCCTCTCAATCTTGGAGGTAGGAAATCAGTTTATTACAACCTCCAGAAATAATCATTCCGTAATTCAAATTCTTTAGCCCACGTTATTGCAATGCTTAGACTCAGTAGATGTTTATGTAAACTGTGTTTACTTAGAAAAGCATGAAATGGGTAAATACAGGTGTATGCAAAAAATATTCCACTGAAGGGACTAGCAAAGCATAAATAAATCAATAATATCCAGCAACAATTTATCCTTGAAATTTTCACATCTACCATATGAAACATAAAACTGCAATACAATTTGTAAGACTTAAAACTGCAATATAATCTATATGAATTTTAGCCACCGGCTTTTAAATTTGGGAAGTCTTTATTTCACTGTACCTGGCAGACAAGCCTGACAAAGCCCTCTTGAGGATTTCTGGAGTGCTGTCTGTTGGTGGAGGAACATCAGGAATATCCGAATCACTTCTAAGGTCCAACTCGTGAAGTCTTTCTTCCAAATCCACTTCCTACCACAAAAAGAAAAATAAAACTATCAGAAAACTCAATACAAAATGAAAGATTATGAGCTATTTCATCAGAAAACAATATTCTGAGTCAAACATTACTTTAGGAACTGATAATATCTGCATTACCTTCTAAAAGACAACAATGGTGTACTAGTGAAATTAGTACACCATTTGTAGGAGACAAATGTATGCCAGTAAATGTTTATAGGAAGGACTGTACTTGGATATTGTGACATTACCTGCTTTACTCAAACTTCCCTTTCTAGGCATCACTTTTTCTTGGTTATATGTTTCTAGAAATACTACAGATGATATAGGATACTGGAGTTAGCCAGAAATCCCCAAGTCCCTAACACATTCCCTCATCTTCATCTCAAACTACCCTTCTATGGAATAGGGGGAAGGTTTAATGTCACATTAAGAAGAAAAAAAGGAAATGTAATGCATTAAAATAATAATCCCTTTATACAACGAGAAGGGGTTGCTGGCAGTTTTATACATGATAGAGCTTGAAAAAAACTATCCAAAACCAAACTGTGAAGTGACCACGTGTCCCACACACACAGTATTACTCAAAATAATTTCATGTGTAGCTGCATCACTACAATTCTTCCTTCAGTATTCACTGGGGACTGCTAGAGAAGACATGATCTGTGTGTCTAACCCAAATGCAAAACTGGCACTGCATATTTTGGTGACAATGTACAAATTGTCACCAACTCTCAGAGCACACTGTCAGGACTATTTTTCCCTCAGTTAAAGCCAACACTAAGGGTGACTTCACTCATTCTAAAGTTGCAAACACCACAGCTCCAGGGAGCTGGAAAGCTGCACTCAGCCCTGGCACAGCAGTAATGCAGAGAGCAATCTCTAGCTCAGTGTCTGGCTCTCTTGAGACCTGAACTTCCTCCTGACCTCCCTGACTCGCCTCACCTTCTTACAATCTCAAACAGCTTCCAGCCTGCCCTGCTGCCTCAGGTTCATCAGCTCTTAACAGTTCTGGGGACTGTTAAGTAATTGTGCTTTAAAACTTTCTTCTCCACTACTATATGGTATTTCTCCATCTCCCTCTCTTTCCAACTTCCTCATCTCAGTTCTTTCTCCCTTCTTTCCACTCCTCTCTATTTCCATTAATTAGAAGCTTCCACTTTTCTTTCCTACTTTTTCTTAACAATATTCTTTTCTTCCCTTGTTCTGAGTATTTTTGTCACTTTTTCTAACCCAGAAGAGGTATATCCTCTCTTTCACCTCCACTACAAGACACCACAGAATTTAGGTGCCTGCACCCCCAGCCATCCCACCCAAGCCCAGCGTGGTCACTCTGTTTATAATCCATGGCCTTTTCCCTGCAGCTGCACTGCTGTAACCTCTGCACCTCTGCAAACAACACCAGGCACAAGATAAGGCTGTCCAAAGCTGGTTGCCCAAAGCCAAGGCTTGGGCAGAGGTGCCCATGGAGGGGCAGGGGTCAGGAGCTGGCCAGGGTGCTGCAGGCAGGCTCCAACCTCGGACCCTCCCCAGGGACTCTGATCCAAGGGAAAACTGCATCCTTTCCACTTAGACAGTGCTTGTAACCTCTAAGAACCTGAGACAGACATGCACAAGGCAAGTGGCACCCTCTCTTGTTTTAAGTTAGGCCTGGGTTTTTCTCATTCACTTCCACACACATGCCCAAGATGAAATTCTCGATTTTACATCATTTACTTCTTTCAAAAAGGTGATCAATGCTTCCCCAGACCTTGAAACCCCCCAGCTGAATAATTATGAGGCAGACTCTGCCTATAATTAATACAAGTAACAAGAGCAAATAAGCTGTGGTCCAGACTTCAGAAAGTCTGTAGAACACCTGAAAAAGCACATAAATAAAAAATTACCACACTCACAACCCTGCTATTCAGAGATGTTTCTCACAGTGTTGTACCACAGCCTAGGAAATCAGCTATAGATGAATTGGGGGGATCACAGCTCTCTCCCAAAGCCATGTTCCAACTCCTGTGACCTGCTCTGGAGTGCAGCAAGCTGTCTGTACAGTCCTAGGAGACATTGCTCACTGTGCAGATGACAGGCAGTAATCCTGGCCCTAAGACCATGACTTAGCGTCTTTAATATTAATCCCTGCTTGCAGATGGCAGAGATGTTCTCTCTTCTAAGCACTCAGAACTAAGAATATCCCCAAACTTTTTTATTCCACTTTGGTGTTGCAGAAAACGATTGTGTTTAAACAATAAAAAAAAAAAAAAAAGAAAACAAGCATACTTACTTTTGTCCCTCTGATCTTTAGCACACAACTATCACTTAAAGCATCTCATTATCAGCAATATTTTAAATTTGCTACTTCTAACATCTGAATTCACAAGTGCACAGCTTTCTTCAGAGTATCTAACCAGCTTGAAGAAGAAGTCTGTGTTTATCTGATGTGACTTTCAGTAGCTCATGGGACCTTGGCTGGTGCAACCTGCAAGTTGCTTAGAACTTGGTGCATTTTTTTCACCTTACATTACTAAAATAACCAGTGGGAATCAACACCTCAACTATCCTCAACTTCCCTGGCAACATACCACAAAAATTACCATGAATGCTTTATTTTCCAGTAAATTGCTATCTCAGCCACAACAATTTCCTGAATAAAGCATTTAATTTGTAAAGTCAGGAGTCAAAGAGGACACTGCTCACTAAAAGCTAGTTAATTGTCTTCTGCATCATTAAGTGCTTAGAACCCCATCACTGGGGGACAAGACTTTCTTGCTAATCATTTTTTAAATTATTTTACATGATTGATTACAAACATTCCAGTTTATAGCCACAAATAACAACAATCATTATGGAAGGAAACAGTAAGTTAATCACTATAAAAAGCACTAAAAAAAAAAAAAAAAAAAAAAAAAAAAAAAAAAAAAAATCAAGAGCATTGCTGCTGCAGCTTGACCTTGTAGAAGCAGTTTTAGAGTTCAGCACAAACCCAAGCAGCCCTTTCTTCTCCTGCTCTTCAGATTTGAGATGTGGCCAAGCTTAGTACAGAGTGACATCAAGGACCTGTGAAGGTCCATGGGAAATGCCATGGGTTTCACCCTGTGAGCAGGTATTTATGAGGTTTTCAAAGGTTAATTGAAACCAGCACAGGTTGTACTGTCCTAAGTGCCTAGGAAACCTTTCAACCTCAACTCCAAATTAAGTGTTTTATCCAAGGTGTTCGGTTTTTTTCCTAGGATTTTCAAACTGCAGGTGACAGAACTGTATATACACAGAGTGTGCCACTCCTGCCTGCTTGATTCACACCCAAAGTGTCTGTAAGGGGTAGATGGTTTAAATTTGGTATTCTCAAAAGACAAGACCTTCATCTTTGTGCTAAATCTTCTCTACAAGAACACAAATACTTAGCCATGCAAAGGGGGAAGCTCAGCCAGTCAAGAGCTTGAGCCTCCACACCAGGAATTCAGAACATGTGACATCTTGCCATAAATTAAGCTTCCATGTGGATTTCTGCTCACTGGCTATTTTGCAACAGCTCACGAAATACAGCCATGTGTCATGGAGAAAAAAATAGACATCTCCATTTAAAAGGCCACACACTTCTGAATTGCAGTTTTGTACCACACACCCTCCACTACAATTAATACGTGCCAAGCAAACCACGCACCAGAATTATTCTGGTTACAAAGGCACTTGCAATGCTCCTCTTGCGCAGCATTTTTTCAGGACATCATAAGGAATTCCTAAGTAGACAGCAAATACATTCTTCTTTGAGAATGTAGCATCTCTATATGAAGAGCAACTGAAAAAATGAAGCCATTGTTCAGAAATTTATGCAAAAAAGTTAACGAGCAAAAGAATTTAGTTATTGTCATTTTATAAGTCTAAGTGCTAGTCAAAGTAAGTTTTCTCCTCCATCTTTGATCTTTCTGCAGTCTCTCTCACAAGTTCCATAGTAAAGTCAATAGTTCAGTTAGAACACATTGTAAAGTATTTAATTAGGTGTACCTTGATACCTTCCTCTGATGCCAAGATATCAAAGTATCAGAAGATCCTGAATAATGAAACCTTTTTTTTTTTCCAAACTATTAAAGCCTGACATATGCAGAAACAAAGGTGAGAGACCTGCACATACCGAATCAATGACTGGAAATTCCAGACCCTACGCTCTCTGCGTTAATACTAATTCACCACCATTTCTGAGAAAACAGAGGCTTGGAAATAGTCTGTCCTTATTATTATCACCATGCTTGTAGCAGAAAGTAAAGAGGTCAGACTTCTCTGTGAAAATTAAACTGATCCATTTTTGGGGTACTCTAAGAGAAGTAATCCCAAAGAAGTAACTAAGTGATCCACGGCAGACCGACAGATCCACAGTAGGCTATACTGCAGTTAGGAATTACATTTATCTCCCAGCAGGTTTGTGAGGTTTTGGACATCAAAGATCTAAGTGCCAAACTGAGCTTCACAGGTCTGAGGAACCTATCTAACAACTGATTCCCTGGAAGGGCTGTCCCATGGAACAGAAACAGCATTTTCAATACCACAGGATAAACAGCATTCAGTGACTCCAAGCTTCTTGTAGTTACAAGAAATTAACAGCCAGAAATGCAATATGATCACGCTTCCCTGTCCCTGTCCTACTCTGACAACTCTGTACAGTAGAAAGAGGAATAACTGTATGATTTCTGCCAGGATACACTAATTTTTTTGGTAAGCATTTGAAAGCACTGTCTTTTGCTTTTTAGCAAAGAATGCAAACAATTGACATTTTAAAAGAATCATGAACACATGCAGATTAGCCTGTAAATCTTTAATTGATTTGTACATGTTAAGTATCTGCATGCCAAGTCATTCCTCTTTCTCCCAATGCTCACAGAGTATTTATGAAGGCACTTTGACCAGACATTCTTAGGAAAAGAGCAGCCAGGGCAAGCAGCAGGAAGCAAGAAAGTGACAACAACAACAAAAAAAATCACTCCTGCATGCCACAGGACAATACAAAGAAAACAACAAACTTGCAGGGCCCTACAAGGCAAAGGCACATTCATAGCAGTTTTGCAAAATGTTGCCAGCTCAACAAACTAGTGAGCAACTGGAGTCACTAAGACTTGCAGAGCTTGGGAACTTCAAGAAGCTTTCACAAAGGGTACATCACATTCCTTCATACAAAACCAAGGAACTTAACTTTCCTTTGAAACTATATCAGTATAGAAATAGCTACCAGTTGTTTCCAATTAGTGACAAAAAGGCACGCAAATGAGGGAAGAAAACCCCAACAGCTTCACTTAAATTCAGTAGGAGATGAGCATCTATGGACATAGTAAGTGTAACATGAAAAGTACCAGATAGCACACTGAAAACAGGGCTCAAAGTAGAATATAGAAAAACCTTCAGACATATTTAGTGTTTCTGGAGTTCTGCAACAAACACAGAGGGCTTCTCAACTTGGGAAAAAAAAAAAAAAAAAAAATGTGCATGTTGCCTGTATATATCTGGAAGACTTGGTTTGGGCCAACAAGAGCAGAAGCAAAATGAAGCTTATGAGCCAAAGAGACAAGTTTTCTCCTCCATTACCAGTGATGAAGCAGGTGAGGTTTCTCAGCTGCATTCTAGAAAGCAGTGCAAACCCACAGCATCATGGCTATCCTGAGTAGTTATCATCCAAAGAACCAGTTTTGAGTCCAAATATAGGATTACCACACCAGAAAGGTCATCTCAAAATAGCCAGAGAAAAATAAAAGTATCCACTTGTAAAGTCCAGGCAAGAGATAGAGCAGTGATAACCATTTAGGGAGCTGTATAATGTGACACCTGTGAATCCTGATGACCAGATGCTGCTCATCAAATCACCTACAGCACACATTATGTGTGTCCTCATACTCAAAACCGAGTCCCAAACTGTGACCCACTGATTGAAACCTCAGTACAAAATACTGGTTTATCTCTACAGTTACCAAGGGCACTAAAGCAGCTTAATATGTAAAATCGATCCTTACTGTCACTTGTGAGCCATGGCAAGGGTCACCAGTGCTGGACACTTGGCAGATGGGTTAAACAACTCCTGTGGGAACACAGAGGGTCCCACAAATAATCCATGAGAAAGTCTCTTGTGCAGTGGCAAAGGCTTTCCTTATCTGTTGTTCAAGTGAACACAAATGTATGCACATTGAAACCCAGCTCTTGTAACCAGCATCCTGGCTGCTCATCATCATCTGAAATGGGATGAAACACTAGGCTCTAGAGCAGCTCGAGTAAAAACACAGTAGGCCTGTAAGTAAGAACAGCATTTTCCTCTCTGAAAATCACAGAGGTAAACCAAGATTAGGGGCACCTTTTGGAGGTCTGGGTAGCACAGGCTTTGAAAGGCAAGAATTCTTTGAAGGCAGCTCACTGCACACCTCAGAAATAAACCTATTCTGCAAAATAAAGCAAACCAGAGTAACTCCACAGAAAAACAGCTTTTGGAGCACACTGGGATGAGAAATTATGTTTAAAAGTTAATTCTCATCTACAGAGAAATACCGTGCGCAGCGATAGTCTAAACACTACCTTATGTGATCACAGCCCTCAATGTAGCACAGCACTACAAATATGCAAGTTCATTGGCTTTGAGTTAAAGCAACCAAAGCATGGAATAAAAAGTCTTGAGTTTCACTTTCTAGTTCCTTGCCACAATGCCTAAGGCAGACTACACACTCTGCAACATCTACATCCATGCAAGTTTAAGCAGTTACTGATTCAAGTAAAAAGACACATATTGCTACCTCAATTCAGCAATCAGAAAGCTTTTTGTTTAAAACTTTAATTCCAGTAACCCAAATGAGACCTTCTCTTTCATTTTATTCAGACCATTAGCAACTGTGATGTGGTGATGTGCTTAGCTTTTGTAGAGATAAGCCTTAACTCCACAGCAAACAAAAGAACAGCACTGTGGCTATTTTGCCACTGTAATGAACCTGATGCATAGACTTTAGTATTTCAAAAACCTCTTGCCTTAGCAGAAATGTCATACTGTAAGTCCTTTCCAGGCCAGAGGTGAATGCCTATCACTTAACAGGCCATAAAGCAGAAAGAGTTGCTGGGCAAATGCTGACACAGCCTTTAAATGGAGCAGATCACTGTTCTGAGTTAGTTCCAGCACTACTGGACTGGCCCAACCACACTGAAGCGTGCTCTTTGCCAGTTTCATCTGGGATAGAGTTGATTTTCTTCCTAGTAGCTGCTACAGCGCTGTGTTTTGGATTTAGCACGAGAATAATGCTGATAACACACTGATGTGTTGGCTTCGCTGAGCACTGCTTAGCCCAAGTCAAGGACTTCTGTGTTTCCCGTGCTCTGCCAGTGAGGAGGTGCACAAGAAGCCAGGAGGGAGCATGGCCAGAGCAGCTGATGTGAGCTGGCCAAGGCTCTGCTGGGGGGTACTGGCTGAGAAAAGCTGATTGCTGCTCGTTTGGGCAGGTAGTGAAGCAATTGCATTCTGCACCACTTGCACCTCCTTGGGTTTTATCACCTTTTTGTCATCTCCCTTCCCATTAATATTTCACTTCAATTATTAAACTGTTCTTATGTCAGCCAACGGGTTTGACCTTTTTTTCCCGACTCTCCTCCCCATCCCACGGGACGAGGGGGAGTGAGGGGTGTGAGGGAGCGGCCGGGCGGTGCTCAGCAGCCGGCTGGGGTTACACCACGCCATCAGCTCCCTCGTCAAGAGGTGAGTGAGACACGACACGCACCTACGGCGCTGAGCTTTCGCTGCGGGCCCGGAGAGAGCCGCTCCCATTTCGGTCCGGCCACGGGGGGAATGGCAATGGGGTGAAACACGCGTGGGCCCACAACCCCTAACTTGGCCCCTGGCCCTCTCTCTACTCCCGCCAGCCGGGAGCGCGGCGTTACAGCCCGGGAGGGTCCCTGGTGCCGGGAGCGCAGCGCAGTCCGGGCCCCTGGGGGCAGTCAGCGCTGCCCCCTGCCCCAAAAGCCGCCGCCCCCGCGCGTCCTCACCTTGTCGCTCCCCGCCTCGGCCGCCTCCTCCTCTTCCTCATCCTCCTCCTCCTGCTCGGCAGCCGCCCTCCGCCGCCGCCGCCGCGCCGACATCGCGCCGCGGGAGNCCGGCGCGTCCCGCCCGCCCGAGGCACCCGCAAAGCCCCGTAGCACCGGCGTGGAGCTCCAGGTTGTTCTCCCCTGGATGCCAGAATGGCCGCGGGACGCTGCAGCCCGTCGGTGGCATCCCCAGGGAGCATCACCGGGGCATCTCCAGGCAGCGCCGGTGTCAGCGCCCGCGCGGGCATCGCTGGGTATCATCGTAGGGTGCTTTGTTTCCTTCTGGGATGCTCATGTCCACCTGCTCTATGTCCATTTATAAAGGCAGGTGCGGTGCTTGGCTCATCCCTGTCCCACCATGCCATGTGCTCTGCCGAGTGTGGTGCCACCAGCATGCACAGAAATGAAACGCTCCTGCCTAGGAGCTCTCAGTCGAGAAAAGCGCTCTGCAAGGCCAGCTACACGTGCTGAATTCCTTAACCTGTGTCGGTGCTTGTGCCACTCCACCATGTTTGTACGGCAACAGCTGGCTGCCTGGGAGCATTCCCATAAAGTCTAGATGTCACCTCAATGTCCACACACTGGCTTACTGCGCCTGCAAACACAGACCCACCCACACCTCTCGCGAGGCAGTGTCGAGCCACTCCTGTTGTCATTCACATTATCCATATGCTGACTGGCTTCACCAAGCTTGATTGCTTTTTTTTTTCTTTTAGTTTTATTACATAAACAAGATTATTATTATGTCCCTCCAAAAGTATGCTTGGCATGTTTTTAATGTAAACGCCATGGTTCAGAACTGATGCTGTGGGTGGACATGGATTATGACATTAGTAAAACAATTCCAGTCTTGCTGCCAGGAGGCATGGACACCTCAGTATTCCGGAAAAATAGCCATTTATATGAAGGATTTTAGCTGTGCACTGCTGACAGTGTCAGGGGGTAGTATGTCTGCAGTATCCCCCAAAAAACTGCAAAAACGTGGTGTGCTAAGAGAAGGGCTGGTCTAGCACAAGGCAAAGCAGAGACCCAAAGCCAGGCCAGAAAGGTCACAGAAGCACAGTTTCTGGCATTGTGTCCCTTATGGACAAGGGTGAAAGCAGCAACCTACTGCAGATCAGTGATATGGCCAGGCCTCTCCAACAGTTTGCTCTTGCTAAGTATAATTTTGATGTATTTCTCCATTAGTTAAATATTATGGAGTAAACTAAGTTGGAAAAATTCAGCTCTCCTTACTCAGAATATGAGAGGGTGGGAAACAGATCCCCAGCAGGTCAGAAACCTAAACCATACAGCGTGAGCAGAGGGGACTCCAATGAATAATAAGGCATCCTTTCCACTATCTCCTCTTTCAGTATGTTTCTCCTATTGAGTTTTCCCTTGTGAGTGTCCCTCCAGCAAAGCTCTCAGAAGGAACCAGTTTCCCTTACTTCAAGTGCATTTACCCTGTTGGCCCTGGAAATGGGAGGAGCTCTCTGGGGGAAAGCATAAACATTTATTTTCCCTGTATAGAGAGAATAAGAAGGGGTTTGTCTGATCCCCAGAGCTCTGCCAGCCATGGTTGCTGCAGTGTGTGGAGCAGACATCCAGGCTGTTTCCCCCAGCATGCAGGTCCCACACATTGGTCAGTAGCCTGGATTGGAGTGGACTCCAAGTGTCCTATTTCCACCATGGAGCAGCTGGGTCTAGCTGAAGAAGTACAGGCCTTGTTACAGCCCTTCCTGGTAAACCTGGAGTGAAAAATATAGGGCTAGAACCACTAGATTTCTTTTGCCCCAGAAAAAAACTTTCTGTGGTCGATGAGACAGAGACTATGCTTCAATACCTGCATAAAGATCATTAGGCAGATCTTTACATCCCATCTAGGAGAAGAGTAAAAACTTCCATTTCTTCTACATCTGTGCTCCATCCTTAACCTAAACAGTGAAGGGGAAAAGACTTTGTTTAGAAAGGCTCAGAGGAAAAAAAATTTTTGTTTAGCAAACATTGTGTTGGAAAAAAAAGTAGCAATAATGTCAAAGATGGAAAAGGTGAAGTGCTTGATGTATATTAATGAACAGAGGCAAGACAAATTCAAGAAGATGAGTCAGTGCACAGCAAGCAATGAACAACTGGTGACAGTGGGGTGAGGAGTGAACAATCTTCTGGGCAGGGCCACTGGGAGAGAGAAAATTAAAAACAAAGACCAGACCCTAGCGGGATCAGGCAGGAATCCAGCCCTAGCTTCACTCCTCTCTCCCAGCCGGGTGTTCCTGCTCCTGTCATACGCCTTTTCACCCACAGAGTGCTCAGAAATGCCAGGAGGGACAGCAAAACCAGCTGAATCACAGCAAAGCATTTCAAGCCTCTCCAGCTCAGAGGAAAGAGGCAAGGGGCTCCCAGAAGAGCTGTGGGACAGGGGGTTTAGGGATGAAGCAAATCATGGGAGTGTGGTTGTCCCATTCTCAGCTGCAGCCATGGGAACCAGTACCCGGTTAGACTGGTTGGATGGGAATTTTCCAAGTCAACACCCTGTTACTCAGGTTCCTTTGGGGCAAGTAACTACACTGGCTGGAATGTAACATCACTTCTCCAAATGTTGTGACTGGGCATGGTTTCACAATGTGTGGCAGAAACTTCTGTGTGCTCCCAGGACAGAGGGATTAGCATGTCGGCTGACAACTCTCCTGATATTCAAATACGGTCACCTCTCCTGAATGGATTTCAGTGTCTTGATGTGTGAGACCTCAGAGGTTTTTGGTGCTCTGTCTTGTCTTGTATTCCCACTCGAATTTAGTGGCTCAAAGCTGCCAGTAAACAGCACAAACCTCATCTACCTACTCAACATTATGTGCAGCACAGGGAAGCCTCCAACAAGCAAAGCCCTGCATTTGCCCCAGCTCCCCAGGTTAGGACACATCACCTGCCCCAGCTATGCTGCCCCTGCCCTGCACCCCAGTTATCCACAGCAGGCAGATCTGCCTCGCCTGCTGCTGGCTGAGCCCGGAGCTGCCTCTGCTCTGTGCCTCGACCTACGTACAAAAGGAGGAGTTTTCTGCAGGCAGACGCAAAACTGGAGCCCTGACATTAAAAGAGTTATATAAGCCCTTACACAAGCTGCATCCAGCCTCCTGGAAAGGCAGCCGGCATGGAGCTGCTGCTGTCTCCACTGAGCAGCATGGTGAAGAGGCAGAGCAGAGCTGCTTCGTGGCTGCAACAGCAGAAGGAAATGGAAGGAACTGGTTCCCTGTCCACTCAGAGCCTGGGGAACAGAAAGTATCTGGCTCAAAACGTGTTGGAAAGAGCAGCATGTTGCAGTTGTAACACTGAGGATCCCTATTGCCAGCAGTCTCAGAAACAGAAGTGGTTTGCAGGGTTTGGGGTTTCTTTTTAATGGATTCCTACTAATGCACAGAAGTGAGACAAGTGGAAGATGTCGATATCTACTGGTCAGCACAGATAGCAATGTCAGCCTTGTCAGCAGCAGTTCATTATCCTCTTAAATAATATCAGTCATGAACAATATTGTAATGTGCTGCATTCAATCAATTTATATAATCTTTTTGCATCCCTAAATCATTTTAAAGAAGATAACCCCAAGTCAGAAAGAAGCAAGAGGAAACCGCAATACAGCAGCCTCAATCAGGCTGTATGATTATTCTCCAAAGCACAAGGATAGCTATTAATACCCTGTGCTCCCCTGATGAAACCAAGAGCTGCAAAACACTGCCTGGTGCTGCCTTGAGACAGTACACAGGAGCCCAGGTGTTCAGGATATGCTTAAAGCTGAAATTCCAGGTCAGAAGCTTGTTACTACACAAGCTGTGCACTCTGGGATGAATCCTCCTCCAGCTCTAGGTGCTAGACTCAGATACTAGAAAAAAGGAAAACTGCACTGAAATAAGGTCTTGTGAGTCAATAAAGAAGCTGCTTTTTCCCCTCTTTAAATGAATACAGCATAAGCTCTAATACTGTCTTACTGGGTTTAACAGGGGTCAAAAGCCAGTGATACTTTGCCAAGGCATCCTGAAGAGAGCATACATATCTATATTTTAGTAATTTAAATCCACTGACAGCATTGAATTGTTCTTTTGTGTTTAGTTAATATGTCATGTAATCTGTTTACATTTGTTAGTCTGGCATAAAACCCTCGTAGTCTGTGGCATTTGTGGTCGACTATTTGCTTATTAGTTGTACGTTTGAACTTTATAGAACAGGCCACTTGTATGCCAGAAAAAACAAAGCAACAAAACAAACTGACCTCATTATTTCCAAGTTATGCACCAAAGTCTGAGGAACATAATCTAGTGACCGCTGTGAAAGCTCTGGCAGCAGAAACCTTTGCCCTAGGCAGCTGTCACCTTCTGTTTGGTCCAAGTGACTGAGTATTGCACAGCTACTGAGTTATTATTGTTCCTCTATTCCTACCATAATCCCAGGGATGGTGGTACTTTAAAAAAAAAAATCCCAACAAAACAGGGTTCATAGGTGGTGGGTGCTTGGCAAGCTGCTGCTGTTTTTGCATTAGACATGAAATTAATTCTTGAGCTTGTTGAGGCTGTCTGAACACGCCATGCAATTGCAACACATCTTCCTTGTGCAATCACGTGCACTATATGTTATATTATCCATGCAGATCCTTTCTTTTCATACAAGCCTCCCTTTGGAATACCATACTTACAACTCTTCTTTTTGAAAGGAGCTGTGGGCATGGAAAAAGGTGGAGACAAGCCTGATGAGGAAACAGACTTGCCAGGGGTAAGGACTATACATCTATAGTTCCAACTGGGAAAGGCTAAAGGGGCAACCACTGGATTGTTTAAAGGGACAAATGGCACCACCCTGTCAAAATACAGTGGCTGGCAGAGAAAATAGAGGAGCTGGCTCCAATCTAGACAAGTCCCATAAAATGTAGCACTGTCAGAATCAGCTGTCCCCCAACAAATTCAGTCTAAAGAATTTGGAGAAAATAGCTTATCCTCTGTGTGCTTTGGGCAGGACTGAAGAGCAAACCATTCTTCAAAAAGTTTCATAAGATGATTTAAAAAGGCCTCAGTAGATACACAACAGCTCTTTCAGGTGACTCCATGCATGGTAGCTCCCCAGCACTTTCAGAGTGGAACCAGCCTGGTGGAGACTCAGGGGGTGCTGGGACACCTGATCCCTCCCAGGACAAAGCCAGGAGCCCCGACCCTCAGCCTGCAGGAAGGGCAAGAGGAAGGAAGAGGAGAGTGATTGCCTCCTACACAGCTCCCATCACTCTGGCAACACCTCCTTGACTGGAGAAACTTGGCCAAGCAAACTAACTGTGCCCAGTGCCACTTCCCAGCTGTTTCCTGGAGATGGAGACCATTTCTGTTAACACATATATGGTTGGCACTACCTTTAACTCCACAACTGCCTGCAATTTACACCCAGCTACAAGAGGTAATCCTTTCTGTATGATGTCAAGGAAGCAGTGTTTGAGCCCAAATTCATTGCCCTCTTAAATCCCAGGTCACTCTGGTTCTTCCTTGTAACTGAGCAGATCATGATGCTCTCTGATGGATGGACTCTCAGGGAATGGACTTTCCTACCATACTAAGAGCAATCCCCATTTTATCCTCTGGCAACAATCATGTGCTCCCCACATGCCAGACATGAGGCTGAGCCCTGGTCCCATCAATGGGAATTTTGCCATCTTAGGCAGAGGCAAAAGCTCTTTGACAGTTTCAGCAGTGTCTCCCACTCTCAGGTCAGAGTAACTTCCACAGAAAGTATTTACTGTTTACTGGATTTGTGGTGCATGGAGCACAGCCTGCACTTGTCTCTGCTCTCTGTCACTGGATTTTCTCCCCTCCTCTTTGTGTCATTTTCAATAAGTTTTATAACATTTCATTTAATTGAGTTCCAGTATTACCCACTCTATTACATTTCAGTTCATGACAAAAGTTCATCTAAGGTGTGATCAGGCACATCACCATTGATTTTTAGCAGTTTATGAAATATCACTCTGTTTTGCCAGCAATACCATCTAACTATCTTATCTCAAGGGACAGGAGGAGCATTATGGCACACTCAGAGTATATTTTATAAGTGGTGAGCAGCCGACAGGATGCAATTAAGCCAAGTATTACAGTCACAGTCTGGAAAGGTTGCCCTGTAAAGACTTGGTTTGCTACCACTTTGTTGTGGTAGTCTTCAGGCTGAAGTACATCTTGTACTTTACGAAAGTGCTCCTACATATTCACTTAGGTAAATTCTCTGAAAGTTACCTTCCAGTGGTATAGATGTAAAAATACACTAGAAATTACAGGCTGGTTATACATCTTTCCTATCTTTCTCCAAACCCTGTGGACTGGAACTGTGTTACACGAGGTCCTGAGGTTTTTACTGGGGAGATACATGCTGAGAGAAGCATCTTCCCCATACTTGAAGAGCCAAGACAAAGTGAGCTTCAAAAGACAGAGACTCGTGGCCTCTTCTGTTTTTTTCTCTGTATTTCCAGGTTTGTGGTTGAAAGCCTCTCAACAAATCTTGAGCACTGACTTTTGGATGTATCCCACAGACTCCCATTCCTGATCTCACTTTTGTCCTCCCTAAGTCACCAGCACGTGCAGAGGCAGCTCCCAGGAAGTTCTTATACCTCTTTTTCTTACCTGAAGGTTCCAGATTTATTGGGAAAGCACTTGATCCTGGAAAGCTTCTTCTGGAGACTTGCTCTGTGTGCTAAATGGGCAAAGGTATCTGGGCTCCATCAGCCTATTGCCTGTCCCCCAAGTCCCCCAGCTGGCTGTCTGCCTTGATCACAGTGAATAAGGGGTCTGCAACACTAGGAGGAATGGGCACTAGTTGCCCAAAAGAGGCACCAGTTCCACTATTTAGCATTTTTAGCTCTTTTGAGGGCTCTGACCAAACTGGCTGGTTCTCAGTCAGCTACTGCCAGGAGAGCAGGACCCAAAATGGGAATGGAAAGCAACCATAGCAAGTGGTTTTCTACTGCTTCTATTCTTGTGCCAGACAAATGTCTGCTTACCTAAAGTCCTCAGTGTAAAGCCAAAACAAGAGAAAGAAGTCCAGAACCGTATCTTCAGGCTCAATCACTCTTTGATCCAGGTAATTTTTTTTCATGTAACAGCAAACTAAAGAAATTCCCTGTTTTCCAGCACAAGAAGAATCAGTTTCAGCCAGCTGCTGAACCAGCATGATGCTTTCTGAACAGCATCCTTCACGCCCTCATGACACCTAGCTAAAGATAGTACTGGAAGAAATTACCTGGGTATCTTATTACAGCCGAGAATTCCCTGCTGTCCTGTCCCCAATGCCACTATAAGTTCATGCAAGCTGCAGAACATCACTTGACATCACTGGTTATGAGAGATGAAAAGTCAAATGTGAATGTAATCAGAGCAGGAGCTGATAGAGATGACTGAGAAACTCGTAGAAAAATGACAGGTTCCTCTGTTGGGGAAGAAACGGCAGAATGCTTTATCCCAGGAGTGCTCAGCATTGCCATTACAAACTGAGGCAAGAACTAGGATTCAAACTCTCACAGTGGGAAACTGCCCCTTCTGGATGCAGGCTTTTTAGTGGTCTATATCTCTCATCTTTCACTAGAGAGGGAAAAGCATGAGAAAAAAAAACAAACAAAAAACCTAAAACACTGAACAGTTCCTCTAAGGATTCAGCTTCTTACAGAAAAATCTGGTCATCTGTTTTCCTGCTTCCTCAGCAGCTCCCTCACCCCTCTGGAGAGCAGGTCCAGCCATGCTGTACTTCCCTGCACAGGGTCATCCCCAGCTGTGAGCCTGCTGCCCCTGTCGTGTGTAGCACTGCATCCCCTCTGCCAGAGAAAGGGGTCGAGCCTGACAGAAGCCACCACATCCCCTCAGTCTATGGCACAGCACTCATAATTCCCTTTAAGGACCCCCCATGCTGTTGTTGGGGCCAGTAAGGTGGAGTTTACAGGGCTGGATGGCACCGCACCTCGGAGGGAAGGAGGGAAATAACTCTCCCCTGCTGCTCAGTGTACTGCCAGGCTGTTCTGCCCCAGGAAGCCCCAAAGGCAGGAATTGTGCACACCTAAAGCAATGGCAGAGCCTCCAGCCTTGGGCCATCCAAGGAGATGCTCTTGCCCCTTCCATTACTGCACACCAGACTGGCATGGGGCAGGCAGATGCATACCGTCCTTCCTGACTGGACAAATAGATTTGTACCTTCCTGCGGTTCCCAGCGGCTGGCCAGCGCTCCTCGCTAGGTGGAGCTGCCGGAGCGAGCACGGCAGCGCCGGGAGCCAGCGCCGGGATGGCCGGGCGCTCCCCGAGCCGCCCCGCATCCCTGCCCTGCTCCCCGAGATCCCCGTGCTCCTGGCACCGCCCGTGTCCCTCGGCTCG